>JAQJVL010001951.1:0-133064 GCA_035578905.1 Stictocephala bisonia | reverse complement strand
TTCTTCGCTTTTGAACTCATGAGTTCTGATATAGTCCCTTCTAAAGATGTCCTGCCCTTAAATAACCCTAAATTATCCTCAAAAACCTTCCTAAAACAATCAAAAAAAGATTTTCTAATAGGTGGTGTTGAGGTGATAAGGAAGAAACCTGAATGTAAGGTTTCTTTTTCTTATGTAAACCCTCAATGCGAGAACCTACCTTAGATGAGGATTTTTAGCGATAGCCATGGTCGTATCCTTTCTAGCATTCTAAGTAAAAAGCTAGATAATAAGTTCAATATTTTTGCTTCTGTTAAACCCAATGGACCAATGAGTGAAATATTATCTGGTATAGCTAAAGTCAACAAGTCACATGTTGGTGACATCATGGTTATAGTAGGTGGTACGAATGATGTTGACGATATCGGACGCTGTAACAATTTTACTGAAGAACTGGGTAACTTTCTTACGACTTGTCTGGTCCTAGAGTCCTTTTAGTTGGCTTACCCAACAGACATGACTATCCCTTCTTAAACCCAACCATTTCCAAAGTTAACAAGGATCTATGTGAGCTGTCCTCTTGCCACAGACATGTTTCTTTCATCTCCTTTGATTCACGCCGCCGCTCTTTATTTACAAAGCATGGGCTTCACCTCAATTTCAGAGAGAAAAACTATTTGGCCGATCTACTGCTTCATACCTTAAACATGCCATCTGCTAGTAATAGTTCCTACCCCTCTCTGAACCCTGCCTTCTATACTTCAATAATTAACAAAGTCGTAGACCCTTAACTCTTACCAACCCTTGCAACTTATCTGTACAATACAGCTTCAGATCAGATATCCTAACCTGCACTTTTATCAACAAAAATTTTTTTAGGGGAGGCTCAAAAACCCCACGGAGTCCCTTGGAGTCACTATACCAAAGAATCCTTAGGTTCACAGAGCTCGATAGACCATGTTTTCATAAACAGGAGTGACATTGAGTGTTCGGTAGTGGTGTCTGGTTTGTCAGATCATTATGCTCAGACTGTGACATGTATGTTTGAAAATAATCAATTCCGAAAGATACATTAAAATATGTCAGATCTCACTCCGAGTCAAATATCCAATTATTCAGCAATCTGATTTCAAAACTGAGTTGGGATGGAATCTATGCAGCTACTAATTTAGACACTAAATTCGAAATGTTTCTATCTAATATAAAATATTGTTTCGATGTGGCATTCCCAGAGACATACAAAAAGCAAAAAAGAGCTAAGTATAAAAAAATTATTCTAAATAAAGTAATCATGAAAGTTAAAGATAGGGTTTTTCACTTATACAGCAGAACTAAACACCTAGAAACGTCCCATTAACTTACGTCAACAGTATATCAAGCTCAAATATCAGTATAGACGTATGATTCGAGAGACCAAGTCTAATGAAATTCTCTGAAATATTGAAGAATCCCGGAATAGGTTAAGAGGTGTCTGGGAAATTATAAATAGGAAAATACAACCCAATAAGAAACATTTCTTGAACATAAGGCTTGAAACTAACGATGTCAAACAAATCGTAGATCTTCAGGCTATTTGTGACACATTCAGTGAATTCTTTTCTAACGTCGGTAATGATATTAAACCACCTAATAACAAAGCAGTTGACAATAAAAGCCCAGTAAATATGTGTAAAAATTCTCTTTTTCTTTGTCCAACTTCATAGGCAAAAATAGACAATGTCATTAGAAGTTTAAAAGGCAAAATCATCAGGAACTGACGAATTTTCCCCATTTTTTGATAAAAAAAAGTGTCCTCACTCCTTTTGGAAGCTTTATGCCATCTGATTAATTTCTCGTTTACAAACGGAACCTTCCCGTAGACCTTAAAAGTATCGAAGGTAAGACCAGTTTTTAAGAAAGGTAATGCATATTGTTCCAATAGTTATGGACTTATACCTCTAGTCTCTGTTTTCTCGAAAATCGTTGAGAAAGTCATGCTTTTCAGATCTTATTAATAATGTGGTAAAACAGTTGGACTCAAAGAACTACTCTGCTGGCCTCTTTTTTGATTTAAGCAAACCCTTTCATATGGTTGTCCACGACTTATTACTGAAAAGGATAAGTGAAGTGGGAGTATGAGGAGTGGCTTTGGATTGGGTTGCCTCGTACCTTCAGGGGAGGAAGCAATATGTAGAGTTACGTGCGGTGGATGTTGCTGTGCAGGTGTGCTACTACTCCTCTGCAGAGACCCCTCCAACATCTTACAGGGTGTGCCTCAGGGCACTGTTTTGGGGCCTGTCCTTTTTCTTCTTTTTATCAATAGCCTACCATCATGTATTCCTAATGCCAAACTATTACTATTTGCAGACGATAACTCCCTCTCTGTATCCAGTCCTAATTTTAATAACCTAGAAGAAAATGCCTTTCTTGAAGCCAATCAATTAATGCAATGGTTTGATGACAATCTCCTTAAAGTTAACTCAAAGAAATTCCAATTAATTTTTGTCCACCAGAAAGATCTAAACGTGAATTAGACAATACGGTGGTTCATCCAACTGGTATTGTGAGGTTCCTGGGATTGTATTTGGATGACAAACTTAGTTACCACAACCACATTGAATATGTATAAAAAAGCTCAGCTCTGGAATTTTTGTGCTGTGTAGCCTTCAAAAGACAGTAAACAGCATAGCAGCATATTATGGGCTCATATATCCCCACCTAGCCTACCCTGTCCATATTTGGGGGCATGAAAGTCAAAAAGTCTTCTCCTAGTTCAAACTACAGAAATGGGCTGTGAGAACTGTTTTTTCCTTTCCTAGATGCCAATCCTGTAAGGAGGTTTAACGTAAATCAGGAATTTTTATGCTACCTTCCATTTACATATTCGAAACTTTAACATTCGTTAAACAGAATGTTTCTAAATTTAACTTTTCAATTAAAACTGTTTACTCCCTACGTAATTGAAATAAATGATCACTTCCCAAACATACAACGTCCTTTTATAAAAACCATTAAGTTTAAAATGGAATTGATTTATTTAACCGTCTTCCACTTTCTCTTAGACAGGAATCAGATCCATCTCTATTCAGAAAAAAACTCATATGCCACTTGGTAAACCTGGCTTGTTACAGCGTTCGGGATTTTTACCAGTGATTGTAATTGCTCATTTTATAATGAAGATCTTGATTGTTTTGTATTAAATGGCACTGTTTTATTTAGTTATTAAAACCTATATGTTGACTTGGCTAATACAATTTTGTATTGTTAATTCTGGCTTAGTAAAGAGTTTGAGTTTGAAAGCCTTAATTATTTTATAAAATGTGTTTATTAGTTCTTACTTTACTACAAACAGTATTTAAACATTCATTTTAAAAACAAACAAACATTTGAAGGCTGCAGGGGAAAAACCAACATAGTCAACATTTTCAAGAAATGACATTTCAATGCGACATGATAGCGGCAGGTCTATATTTTACAGTGCAGGAGTATCCACGGAAGAAACTAACAGGGTCACCTATTATTAAGGCTTTTATTTTCGTCATGCAGTGGAATAACCAACTCAGTCAATGTGTTGTGGGGGAAAACCCAACTGAGTCAGCTCTGGCGCATGCGCCGTCTAGCACTTCGCAGCAGCTGTTTTAGTTGACTGGCGTACTGTCTTGGTGTTGGTGCTTTTTAGCTTGCAGTGTTTTTATATTTCTTGAGATTTCTGTGATCGTTTTCTACAATGTCAACAGCTATTGATGCTGTATTTCAAAATAATCATAACGGTAGTGACAGTGACGAAAATGTGACAGTTCAAGATAGTGCAAAAATAAGTAAGAAGTAAAGTAAAAGGAAGAATGTGTGATGCAGCAAAGAAAATGAGAGAATGTACGTTTGAAACTGGACAGGACTGTTTGTGCAAAAGGTATGAGTGCTTTAAAAATATTAATTCTGCAGAGAGAGCCTACCTTATTAAACAATTTAATGATATTGGACGTGAGGGCGGTACAAACGCTCAAAATGCTTTCTTGTCTGGCTTAATCTCTTTGCAACCAGTAGCTCAACGCAAACCAAGAAAAAATGAGATAGATGCTAGATTTAATGATAGTTCTTACACTTATAAAGTAAGAGTAGTTAGGGACGGATTAGCTGTAGAAGTCCCAGTTTGTTTCAAAGGATTTCAGGCATTGTTCGGAATAAAACCTTTTAGGTTACACACAATTAAAACGTCCTTGAGAACCACTGGTAAGCCGCCTATAGATGGACGCGGTAAACATTCTAATAGGCCTCATAAGTTATCTGAGAATACTCGTTGTGCAGTAATGTCTTTCTTTGGCTCACTGAAAGGTCGAAAAGCCCATTATAGTTTAAAAGATTCTGAAAAAGTGTATTTGCCAGCTGAGTCAAACATAAAAGAGTTGTTGGGTATTTTTTTGAACAAACATCCTGGACTACAAATTTCATACGAAACATTCCGACATATTTTTGTGTCTGAATTTAATATTGGGTTCGGGTATCCCAGAACCGATACCTGTTGTTTTTGTGATGAACAACAAGCAAAAATAACAGACATAAAGAGGCGAATCTCTAACACTGTTCAAGATTTAGAAAAGTCAAAACTCTTGAACGATCTTAAACAGATTGAAATAGCAAATACTGAACATCTGAAAAAAGCCCAGTGGTTTTATACTCTTAAGAAAAGTGCTAAAACAGAGGCAAAGCAAAATAGGACAGTTGAGGCTATAGCTATAGATTTTGGTAGGAACTTACCAACGCCTAACACGAGCTCCAGTGAAGTGTACTTTAGGAGGCAACTTACTTTCTACATATTTAATGTCCATATATTGTCCACGGGTGAATCAATAATGTATACATACGACCAGACAGTAGGTAAAAAGGGATGTAATGATGTGGCATCCATGTTGCTTCATTTCTTTAAAAATTATTTAAATAAATCTGTAACACATCTCAACATCTTTGCGGACTCGTGTGGAGGGCAAAACAAAAATCACACTATTATTAAATTTCTCCACTATGTAACTTCAGAACTTAAGATGTTTGAAAAGGTGGTTGTGACTTATCCCGTGCGTGGCCATTCTTACATGGAGACTGATAAGAATATGGCATTGATACCAAAATCTTCTAAAGCCGAAACTCCTGCTGGTTGGAGAGAAGTGATCGAAGGAGCAAGAGCAAAACCATCGCCGTTTGTGGTAGTTGCATGTGATCAAGGAATTTTCAAAAATTGGGGTGACTTTCTTCAGTCAAAGGGATATAAAAAAAAGTTTTCTTTTGAAATCAGACCAATCAAACAGCTTAGGTTTGTTCAAGTAAAACAGCGATCTGTAGAACACAGAATGTCGTATAATGGAGCATTCTTCACTGCAGAAGTGAAGTTAACTACTCAGGAAATTGAAAAGGAGAGGAAGAGGAGACTAAAAAAAGACCTGGAACCTATACAACAGCTTGAGGAGCCACTGCAGTTATATGATGCACCCATTCCCTTGTCAAAAGAAAAACTTAAAGACCTCAGGGTGCTTATGAGATTCTGTGAAAACGAAGGTTCCGAGGAGTTTTACACTAACCTGTTGACTACCCAAGACAGTTTGCCAGCAGTTCTTGATCATGACTTATTTCAAGACGACATTGATTATTAAAGGTAGGCATAATAAACCTTAATATATTTTTAATAACTACATTAAGTAAAGTTTTCAACTTGATAAAATAATTTAAAAACTGATAGTAGTGCGAAAAAGAGACACTAAGCATAATAAAGTCAAAATGTTTACATGTCATGCAGTAAGTATTATAATTTGTTACTGCCCTTATGAACGCCCTATTCTTTACAAATTCAGATCTAATTAATTACTGTATTGTCATTTAAAACCTGTAACCACAAGTGAAGGAAATAAATTCCAGAAATGTAATCTTTATTTGTTTTTTTCTGGCAGACATATTATGACAATATTCAACACTAGAAACGTTTGTGAGACCCTAGCCATTTCAAAGTGAAACCAAAAATATTATTACTTTTTAGTTTATGTAAACAATAATTTGTTAAATACCATGTTTTGATAAAGAATTGACAAGTATAAAAGTATCTTAAATGGTCGGGTTTTATTTTCATTTTCCCCTTTCGTCAAGGAACATGGGAAAACCCAACTGAGTCATGACACTGGAAGCGAAAAAAATACCTCGTGCTAATTTTTAGATACTTAAAATGACAAAATTTTAATAGCTTATTAGGCATTAAAAGACCAATGGAACTGTGCAATAATAGTTTCAATAAAACAAACAGTTTCTTAGTAAGAGCGTTTTAAGTTTTAATTTTCTTCTCCTGAAAAATGTAAAATTTTGACTCTGTTGGGTATTCCCCTGCGGCCTTCATTTGTAAACATTAAAGGACTGACACTATAAATCTGTTTGCCTGAGTACTGATTGAACAATTAGTCTCTGCGCATGGCAGTGTTGCTACTAACCATATTAATAACAAAAATTACAATAATAAACATTTAAGCTGATAGTAATAATAGATATTTAACACTTCTTCAAGAGAACTGGTAAGGAGGCTAATGTTTTCATAAAAAAGCCCCCTCTTCACTCCTCGCCTATGTGCAGCTATCTCAGGCCGTGCGCTCAGAGTAATTGTTTAGTCTGTACAGAAAGGTGGTTGAAATTAAGTGTTGTAATGTTTACTCTCCTACCTCAACATTCTTTGCTCTGAGTGCATTGTCGATGTCTGAAGTTGATAACTTCAATCGTTTCCCATGATGCATGAATTTTGATGCATCCTGTAAAAAAAATGCATATGACAAACTATCCACAGATAATGGTTCTGTAGAAAGTCAATTTTAACTGTAAAACATAAATTGAAGCAAAATTAAATAGGACAATTCAATAATAAAAGACAAACCTATTTTTTTATTTTTGAAGCACTTAAAACAAATTATTAGAAACTAAATCTAAGGCCAAAAATAAAAATAACAAAGACTAAAACCATTTATTTTTTATTAAGTTGATTTGCTAAAAAATTAAATGTGACTATTTATACTTGGCCAACTGATTTCATTATAATCATTGTTATGAAAGATTATGCACACAAGGTATAATTCATAATTTTGAAAATTCTTCATACATTTTATAATTAGACAATCGATATACAATTCTAAATTATTGAGGGAAACATACACAAATAGTACTCAATACGCTAATCTTGGCTGTTGTTTAAGAGATCTACTGTCTGCGCAGAAATTATGTGCTTTGAGTTTGAAGGTTGTTTACTAAGAAACTAAGAGGCCTATTAAAACTCCAATCACACTGTTGTTTTGCTCATTTAATTTTGCGTTATGAGATATTCATTTTTTAATTTCATAATTAGTTTTAATAATTGTTATCCTAGTTGGAAAAAAAGTACAGTGTTAACTAGTTTTCACTGTACATCTACTTTAAACCGTTATTACTCACATACCTGCTAATGTATCACATTTATATTTTAATACGTGGTTGATAGAAATGTTTTCTATAAGTCTTATAAAATTTAGAATTTAACTTTTCAGGAAAAAAAGTTGTTATCAATTCTCAGAAGAAAACAATATTTAAGGGATTTGTTGCAAACTTTTCTTCTTCAAAAGTTAAAATTCTAACATTTATAAAACTTACAGAAAACATTTTTATAAACCATATATTATAATATAAATTCGATATATTAAAGGGTTTTTGAGTAATAACGGTGTAAAGTTGATGTACAGTGAAAACTAGTTAACATTCTGGTGCTTCATTGTTTCAACTAGGATAAAAATTATTAAGACATAAAATTTAAAAATGCATATGTCATAACGCAAAATTAAACGAGAAAAACAATGGTGTGATTTCAGTTTTCATAGGCCTCTTAGTTTCTTAATAAACAACCTTCAAACTCGGGTGCACATAATTTCTGTGCCGACAGTAAGTGAAATTTTTTTATCGGTTTTACTAATGGTAATTGTAATTATTTCAATAACGATTTGCTGTATAGTATATAAGTGTTTAACACACATATTTATTGTGATGTTATATCTTCCTACTTTAATAAAGTTTGTGGTTCTAGTTGTATATGTTAGTTAGGCCCTACTGTATCCAAGCAATTTCAGATTACTGTCTGCGAGTGACCGTATGCAAAAGACTGTTTTTTTTTTTGTTTTTTTTTTTACTAGTAATTTAATTATATTCATAATAATATTAATCACCACTGAGGTATTTATATGAAATATAATATAGGTTACTAACTATACGATATAATTAAAAAAGCCAAATGGATGGTAAATTAGTCTACAATCAATAGGCAGATGTGTGAATTAGGCAAACATCAAAGATCATTTAAGAATGATTAACTGTGTTTGAATGGTTATCATTAGAAGCGGACTTCTTCTTTGAGAAGGATGATAAATGCTCAAGAAGGATGATAAAGGCTCATTGAAAAAATTTGAGGAGTATGGAGAGACCAATGTGGTATGTATAGTAAGTAAATTGATAATCTATACAGAAATTAGTTTTAGAGCCAGGCTTGTCTTGGCAGAGAGAAGTCAATATTACTTAGAAGATCATTAAGAATCTTAGTCCATTCACTAGCTAAACAACACAGTACCCTGCTGACACTTACCATGCAATGCAGTGGTAAAAGGCCAAATTGTCTCTCAATGTCATATTTTGGAGGCTGTGTGTCTACTCAGTTTGGGACCAAGCGTTCTGATGAATTGTGTTTGTTTTCTTTCTTTTCTCTTTAAAAAAAACTTCACTTGTCAGTTTACATGGGCCTACAGGCCTGTACGTGAACTTTATTCAACGAGTGAAGTAAAAAAAATTGGTTCAGTGGGGATTCGAACCTTGGACAGTGGCCTCCTCAGTCTGAAGTCTTAGCTACTGAGCCACCACAGAGGCAAACTATTGTTTTTGGTCAATGTACAGCGTTTTTCCAGAATCAGTTCATTAGATTAGTTGGAGTGAGAAGTGGTCATCTCAAGATCAGTATTGGCAAAATGGCGAAAATTCCAACATTTCGTCACTTTCATAAAAGAAAAGTTCAAGACATAATCTATCTCTTCAATAAAGTCAACTCTCACAACGATTGTGCTGAATTGAGTGCTGAATCAATACACTCACAACTTCTTGAGTGTATTGATTTCCACAACCCTTGAAAAATAAAACTTCGCCAGGTCTTCTACAGGCAAAACAGATCCACAGCATACTACAAGCATGACTGCAATAGTAGGTCTACGATCCTTCGTCATATGCACTTAGGAAATTCTTCCCTACTAGACTTTTTTTGGAGTTTCCATCCAATACTTTAGGACAGCAGTGTATGCTTTACCAATGCGGAATCAGGAATATCTGCCTCAACTTATTGTGATAATTCCACTCTTATTGTCCGTCACGCTGCTTATTCTTTTACCATCCTTGTTCTGCTTAGTCACTATATATGTTGCAACCCATGATATTATTTATATTGCACATATATTATTACTTGTTACGTTTATCTTTCTTTATTCTTAAAATTGTTACTGCATCTATTATTTGCTATTACTTGATACTAGTATCATTTGCTTATATTGTCATGTATAAATCATTACGAACAATACTTAAAAGGACTATCAGGCCTATTCCTGAAATGTTAATTTGAATGTTGCAATCGCCATATGATATCGAATGTTAATTAATAATAATATGTTTGCAAAAACATCAGTTAAAAGCTGTAAAATATTCTTAAATTATGTTTGCCATTCATAAATAACTGAAATAAAATAGAATTTTAAAAATGTGATAGTGGTAAGAGGACTAATTGACTGAACCATACTCCAAAGGGACTTATATTCATAACAACAAAAGAGTGGCCAGAGTTGATGTTTGTTGTTGATCTGAATAGAAAGACAAAAAATAGATTTGGCTCTTAAAATGAAAGACAAAGAGTAGGTGTCATGATTTATCCAGTTCACTCATTATAATACAATTATTTAAAATATAACGTTTAGTGGATTATAATATTGTGACTTAGATCTAAGACTAAGTTGGTACTGTACATTACATTGAGAGTTGATGCTGTTCTGCAATTTTATAATTGTTATAGTAAAGATATTTTATGAAAATCTGTTTTGAGCCCCTGTTAGGTACGTCTTCTGTTTAACCTCTAACTCTCAACTCATTTTAAACAGCATAAAACAATGTTTTTCAGTTTCTAGACATAAAAACAATATATTTTTAGGTGTTCCAATCTGTATTGAAATCACTCTTATCTTATCTGTCATGGAAATGTAGAACCCAACTCAGTCCTGTCATCTTCTACATATGGCAGGCCATGGTCAGTCAGACTTGATCCCTGTCTGCAGAGGCTGCGATCAATATCTATCAATGACAGTTTTACTGCCAATTCAGGATCTGAAGGGTTCGGTTCTAAGTGATCCTCACAAAGTGAGTTCTTGAAAGAGTTCCACAACAGTAACACTGGAGCTCCCATATTACATAGGAGAACAAAGAAGGATCTGAGTCTTGGTCCAAGCATGAATTGAGAGGCTTCTCACAGTGCGTGATAGTACTCTTCTTCGTCTTGTACCAAGCCCAGCTTCCTAGCGACTTCCTGAAAAGTGCAGCAATCAGATCCGCCACGAGAAAGAAGATCAGCGTAGCCGTGGCAAGGAACGGACATAAGAAGTAGTCTTAGATAATAGAGTTCACCTCGGTTAGGTGAGACCCACAACAGTCTGCATACTTTTTGTCCCCGTTGGCGAGTTGTGATGAAATGCTGTCCATCTAGATGGTTGTACACTGTCCCTGACGTTGGTTTTTTTGTATGGACAATGAAGTTTACATAAAAAATGACTGGTATGTCAGGTTAGGTGAAATGGGATCTTGAGGTCTATTGAAGTATACGATAAGCTTAGAACTAGGTTTAGCGGTTGCATCTGCCAACTGGCCTGGCCTGAAAATGACTAACTGTTTACCTTCAAGGTGTACAGGCAGACAGTCAACGCTGGGCTCTAGCTTTGAAATTGGAAAGTCTAAGAGACGCCAGCATGCATCGCTAGCACCAATCGTACCATAAGTTGACACAAGCTCCAAGTTTATGTGTGCCTCATATTTTAATAAAAGTGTGGCATTGTACGGTACAACCCACCCATCATGAACAACAATAGTCTTTCTTCTTGATATTATGTTCCCCTTATTATTGTAATCTCGCCTGTACTGGACAAACCTCCTTTCATCTACATGTGTACTTCAGCAAGCAGGCTTTGGGAAAAACTTTGTACAACAACCTTTGGCAGAGTCCCAGCACAAGAAGTCGGTGCGATAATCTGTTCCACAGGGTCCGTGAACCATATGTCTCAGCACGAACTCCCTGAGCCTACCACCGACTTCTTCTTCCGAAGGAATATCTGCCCGAATAACAGAATCATTGTCGGATCCCTAAACTGGTCCGCCTCCGTCGATCTTGAACACAATATGAGCATGAGGTAATCCCCTCATTTGCATCTCGATGACGTAGACGATATAAGTTAGGCAGCCGAACATTGCTCCACTACGCAGATCTCGGAGAAGCTCGAAAAGTTTTATGTGGAAAACTCTGCAGGCCGTAGAAGGGTCACTTCGGCCAGTACCATAGGGACAAGCTTTATTGTTTTCCTCCCATGTTGCACTATACGTGAATGTCAAGAAGAAAGTAGGTGAACCCAGAAGAGACACCTACATATCAAGAAGGATGTATGATTACCTGTTACCAAACTACTGCATTCATAACATCAAACACTACAATCTAACCTCGAGGAAATCGCCAAACTTACAAAACATATATATTTTCAGTATCTCAACAATTTCAATAAAAAAGTTTACTGATTCTTTTAAAAATCTTATGATACATGGGAAACATACGGAAATAGTGATTTTAAAAGTAAGCAGTTAAAAAACTAAAGTTATTAATTGATTTCAGTTGCCTGTTAGTTAACCATTCAATCAACTGAAGCATGGTCCATCCAGTCTGTAAACGTCCAGATTGTAAACTTGATGGTACATTCTTCCTTCAATTTTGAAGAAGGAGTGTACTAGGATGACGGTACCCACCAGACACCTCGAGTGCACAGAAGGCAAACAGGTCGTTGTATGCTCTGGCTCGTTCTAGGAAATGACGATTAGTATAAAACGGCATGTCCAAAGGAGGTAGATTAAGAATATTATTTGCTACCTCATCACAGCACCACTTTTTTCTGTCTTTCTCTTCCTCAGACAGTCGAGCATGACAGTACGAACACTTGTACATTTCATCTTCCCAAAGACATACTTTACGGAGCTTAAATGAACTAAAGCCATTTAAATCGTAGCTCCGTATGCCATTGGGCCTTGTTCAACAATCTTCCGAGCAAGGAGAGCAGGAACGTGTCTCATGTTGGAAAATGAGGGATTCTTCAATCGAAAAGCCTCTACTCTCTGGCAGGAAGCTCCAGGTTTCTGATCGTTATAACGTCGAACAGCTTCTCGGTTGATCTCGGGATTCTGCTCGGTGTAACGTCGGACAGCTTCTCGGTGGATCTCGGGATGCTGCTCGGTGTAATGTCGGACAGCTTCTTGGTTGATCTCGGGATTCTGCTCGGTGTAACGTCGGACAGCTTCTCGGTTGATCTCGAGATGCTGGTCAGTGTAACGTCTTACAGCACCTCTTTTATCTGAGATTTATTTTTACTGTATCTCTTTTTTTGCATCTTTAAGCTGTTTCAGTCAAGTACTTGTCAAGCTCTTTGGACGTCCTCGCTTAACCTTTTTAGGTCTGCCAGGCATTTTTTTTAAATAATGGCCTGGTCGAAGGAGACATTTCTTTTAAGGGTGATAACACTACCACAGGTATCAATTTTCACTTAACATCGACATAAGACTCCTGCGAGTCTTCATTAGATGTATAGATTGGTTCATATAATTGATTTGGAGGGTCATCAATTCGCGGTTCTTCAGGGACAATAGTTAGGTCTTGTGTGGCAGTATTTCCCAAAGTCAGCTAAGTTATGGTGAACTGTCTTGCAACTCCATCCAGAGCTGCATTCGACAACATCAAATTGGCCAGTGAAAAGTAGCTGTCACACAGAAATAGGCGGGCCAGATTATTACCATCAATGGACAAATCAAAATGGCGCTTTTCATTTACTGGATGTGGATCAAACAGACAGCAGTTCATTTATCCTCCAAAAGGAGACAATAACTGTTGGACCCGTGAAAAGGAATCCGATATCTTTTTGATTTGCAGCCAATATGTCTTGTAATTTTTCAGTAAGTGACGAATCAGTGTCATGCCAATCATCTTTCGTTAGGGGATAAAGTGCATCGTAAATGTACTCTAGTTGTAACAGAGAAACTGACTGATTCAAAACATGAATGACTGATGGAAGTTCTTCTGGAAACAAGTACCACCCATAACCAGTACAATTCTCACTACGCAGTGTTTTGTAAATGCGATCACCTCTCATAAGGATTGTATCGATTGCAGTTGTCGAAAAATGTCCACCAAGACTCTTCCATGCAAGGGCACAAGCAGAATTAGCCACACACTGAGCATTTCTACTCCATGTGAAGAGTTCATTGTTGCCCTGATGAAAGGACCCCTCCGCAACACAAAAAAATTCTGTTGATGAGAAGCCATCGTAGAGAGTTAAAATGTAAAATTACAATTAAAGTAAATGGAGAGGAAGAAATTGGAAACAAAAAAATATAAAGTCTCGAAAACAATCAGAAGAAATTTGTGATTGATTATTAATCACAATAAAAACGTATTAAATGAAAGAAACGGGAGAATAAACCAAGAGTTTATGTTGAAAAATAGCGATGATAAAAGATTCTTATCACCATGCAGTGAAAACGATTCAGTTTTTAATAGGGCAGAAAGCCAAACAATTGAACAGTTCAGTACTGAAGGTAATTCAAGCGTGTAGGGTGTTAGACTGAGGCATGGAAAGCGGCGTCATCCTTATATAACCTCGGTGGGACTTGTTTCAATCGACAAAGGCCCGGTCTACCAACTGTTCTAAAGACGTTTATTGCAGCCGCTGGATGGTGCCTAAACTAACAAACAAATCCCGAAAATACAGCGTAAAACTATGATTGGCCTTTAGGCAACAAAAATGAATACAAACTGTTTTTATATATACAGTAGTTTAACTGTCCGTAAAGTTTTGTACACAATTTGAATACGTAAGTGAATAAGTGAGTAACATATTTTTGACAAAACTCAACTTTACCGAATTTTTGGAAGGAAATATATTATATATAAAGCATTTAAGTATATAATTTAAATATTCTATTAGATGTTGTCCAAACTAAATATTACAGCTTCAGTAAAAAAAAACTTCAACTCTGCAAACAGGTCGGCGTTTTCACGTCAGCCATTTTGATTTTTTCTAGGTTATGAAAAGTTACAAATCAAATTTTATAGCAGTTTTCATTACAAAGTAGTAAAGTTAAATAGTGTGTACGGGTTTTAGGTTCTTAAATTATCGTAATACAGCAATAAAATACGAAAAACCTAACAAAAATAGAATGTTTTGAACGAAAAGTGAAATTTGATGATTTTTTGCGTAGTTTATATCAAAAATACCAAAAAATTACTTCTTAACAAAATTGTAGGAAATTTCATTACAAATCTGAAGTAAGCTGTCAGCAATTCAAAATTCCCGTCCGCCATTTTAGATAACGGGTGATTATCCGCTGATCACAGGGGGCTCCCAATATGATCTCGGGGAGGAGGGGGGAGTTATATCTAAGATGATTATAAAAAATTACCTTAGTTTTTTATTGGATACTATCTAAGTTGATAATGGAGGCACAAATTCAAATTTATGAACTTTTTGTGAGGAAACAATTGAATATACAACAAAAAGTACTATATATGACACATTTCGTACAGAATTTAATTATTAATTTGAATATTTCATTAGGTGTTATCCAAACTAATTATTACAGATTCTGTAAAACAAAAACCTCAACTGTGCAAACAGGTAAGAGTATTTTCGTCAGCCATTATGCATTTTTTTGGGTTATGAAAAGTGCAAAATCCAATTGTATAGCATTTTAGTAACAGGAAATGTGAGGGTAAATAGTATGTAAGGTTGCAGGTTTCTGACTTCTTTTAATCATGATGAAATAGGATGATCTCTTCCAAAAATATCACTTGTTTTCGACAAAACTTAACTTTACTGACTTTTTGCGAGGAAACTATAGTGTGTACCACAAAAATGTACATTACATTTTTTGTGCAGCATTTCATTTTTAGGTTGAACATTTAATTAGAATATTACAGATTAGAACATTTAATTAGAATATTATCTAAACTGAATATTACAGCTTCAGTAAAACAAAAACTTAAACTCTGCAAACAGTACAGCAATTTCACGTAAGCCATTTTAAATTTTTTCTAGGTTATAAAAAGTGAAAAATCAAAGTTTATAGCAGTTTGATAACAACATTCTAAACGTAAATAACGTGTAGGGTTTTAAGTTTTTAGCTCCTTTAAATCATGCTTAAATGGGAGAAACTATTCCAAAAAAATACATGTTTTCGAAAAAACTCAAGTTTACCGACTTTTTCTGGGGAAACTATTGTATATAGCACAAAAACATACAGGACACTTTTTGTGCAGAATTTTATTGTCAATTTGAATATATCATTTGGTGTTAAATAAACTAAAAATTAAAGTTGCAGTAAAACAAAAACCTCAAATCTGCAAAAAGATAAACGTTTTCATGTCAGCCATTTTGGATTTTTTCTAGGTTATGGACAGTGCAAAATCGAATTTAATAGTAGTGTTGATAACAAATTAGTAAAGTTAAGTAGTGTGTAGGGGTTTAAGTTCTGAAATTATCGTAATAATGCAGTAAAATACGAAAAACATAAGAATAATAACATTTTTTGAACGAAATGTGAAAATTAACGATTTTTTGCGTAGTTATTATCAAAAATACAAAAAATGTTATCTGACCAAAATTGTAGGAAATTTAATTATAAATCTGGAGTATTCTGTCAGATTTGTTCTACAACCAACTGTTTGCCCATAATTAAGCCGTTAGTAAAAACTCTGCATACAATTCAAAATTCCATTTTGATTTTTTTGGGGGGTTAAAAATTAAAAAAATTTTGTTTTCAGAATTTTCCCATCGGTTGCTCGGTAAAAGATACAAGTGTGCCAAATTTCAAGTTTTAGCTCATCTGGAAGTGGGTTAGAATTTGTATAAGTGAGTGAGTGAGTCAGTGAGTTACACATGTGGCTATATAGATTTATTAAGCTTCGACAACGTTTTTGGTATCTATGAAATCTACTTTAGTTGCCGGATTCAATATTATGCGCAAATCGATTATTTGACATGACATAATTATTTCAAATAGGAGAAGTTTGCCGTTGTCAGATCACTTATTGTATCTAGAGGGTCAATCCATATGAAGTGGTCCAATAAAAGTTAAATTGGTTGCTTGACTATTTTTAAATATTTTGATTTTTTGTATGTTTTTACCATACTCATAAGAGGTTCAAAAATGATTTGTAAATAATTTTATCTTTTACTGTTTATGCATGGCGGCCATTTTTGTTTACGAGAATCTTGCGATTTCTTTTCTTTGAAGACATTAGCGATAAATTGATTATCACTGGATTGGATTATGCTAGAGCTTCCAAACCAACACCATTCTTTTCAGAAAGATCTCTTCTACAATACTTGTTATCTTCTTCATAGCTCTAAAAGCAAATTTTACCTCCCAAAATCGTTCCCAAAGTTAGGTATTGAAAATTGGCAAATTTCACTATTTGGAAGCTTAAAAAACAAAGAAGGGATGATTTATCACAGTTCAAACTTTTTGTTCAGTTAGATAGCATAGCTTACTAATATAAAATAGAGTTTCAGCCTTAAAACATGTTTCCTTAATTTTTCAAAAATTTTTAAAAATTGAAATTTTAAACATTTTTGAAAGTTTCAAGTTCTATATCTCTGGTTGGACATGATACAAAAATCAGATTTTTGCACAGCATGTACGAGGCGTGTTTTTAAAGTAAGTACCATTTTGATAAAAAAAAAAAAACAAAAAGTAAATATTTTCCAAAAATAATTTATTCACTTGAAAATTCATACTTTACTTCTCTACATAATTCCCATTAACCAGCTTTTGTATGCCATCGTCAAAGAAGGTTACCGCCTGATTAGACAACCACTGCTTTACAGTCGTTTTACTTCGTCATCATCGGAATGGCACTGCCACGCCAGATGCGTCCAAGTGCAGAAACAAATGGTAGTCGCTTGGCGCTAGATCGGGACTGGAGGTGGTCCAATTGTTCCCAGCCAAAAGAAGTGATAAGGTCTTGTGCCACGCCTTTTGTTTTGAATTGCGCGGCGCAGTTTTTGTAAAGTCTCACACGCAGCTGCATTGATCGTGTCACCGCGAGGCAAAAAAATCGTCCAGCAACACACCCTTTCTATCCCAAAACACAGTGCACATGATATTCTGAGCAGAAATTGTTTGTTTGAATTTCACATTCCTAAGAGATGATGAATGTCGCCATTCCATTGATTGCTGCTTCGATTCCGGTGTAACGTAGGCTACCCATGTTTCATCGCCTGTGACAATATGGCTTCAAAAGTCATCCCCCTCGTTACTGTATCGCTCGAGAAAACTCAATGTACTGCCCAATCTTTTGGTTTTGTGCTCATCAGTCAACATTTTTGGCACCCAGCGTGAACAAAGTTTCCGATAATTTAAACGTTCGGACACAATTTCGTAAAGAACACTTCTTGAGACAGCAGGAAACGTTTCAGCCAAGGACGAAATCGTGAACCGTCTGTTCTCTTTCACTTTACGGTCCACTTTTTGAATCAGATTATCGGTAATGACTGAAGGTCGGAACCACTACATAACTGACAGTTTTCATTTTTATAATAAAACACGGATGCACAGTTGCCTGGTCGTTGACTCAGTGGTATCCTTGAATTTCATCCTGTATCATAAAAGTAAAATTTTCTGCAAAGTCAGCTAAGACTATGCATTCATTTTCAGAAAGCCTATCTTTTTTTTCTTTCATAAATTGACTTTGAATTTTGGAGATGTAGTGGTGACTTTTAAGGTTGATTAACTTTTCTCCTAATGATTCAAAGAACTCCTCCTGAGACGTTACTATTGTAACCATTTCCGCCCTGTCCGTTGGACCCACTGCTTGAATTTCACATTGTCTGGCATTTCTTCTTCAGATTCCTGGAGTATTTTAAGAAGTACCTCTTTATCAAGCCAACTTGCACAAGTAGACATCATGCAGTCATAGTCATTTGTATTCAGAGGCGTATTTGAAGATTTGCCGCCCCTGGGATAGACACAATTTGCCGCCCCTGGGATAGACACAATTTGCCACCCCCCTTCACCTGGACCCGCCTATCAACAAAAGTACACAACTTCTGCCGCTCTCGCTCTATACATACATTCGTAACACAGTTAGATGACAGCCGTAACTTGATAATATTTTGTAAAGAACAGTACTTTGTACTTGACATTGACGCCCTTAATTTTCAAATATTCTCAAAATACCATTACATGCCTGGTAACTTCCAACTCCTTTGCCGCCCCCTAAATTCTGCCGCCCTGGGCTACAGCCCCTATAGCCCCCCCTAATTAGTCTGTAATACATACGCCACTGTTTGTATTACAGACTAAAAAATCAAGTAGGTCCTTATAGTCAACATTAAATTTTGCACCAGCTATCATAAGGCAAACACAATTTTGGTGGTAAATGCAAACACATACAGAATGCGTTTTTGGGCACAGTTCACAAAATTTGGACCTGCCAATGTTGCAGTCTGGATAAGCATTTTTGAAAGCCACATACAGCTTATTTAGATTTGACAGCACTAGGCGTTTCTGTTTAATTACTTTAGTGTCATTTATAACTACTTTAATACAATCTTTCTTACCTGGGCACATTCTACTATTTTCATCACTCTCATAAAACTGTTTGACTTTTTCTAGTTTCTTCGCTTACACCTGCTCCTTTCTTTTTCCCTAAAACTGGAAGAATACCTTGTTCTCTTACTAAAATTCTGGTAAGTTTAATTAAACGGTCCGAAACTTTGAACTCACTAACAACTTTTTGTCTCGACCAAGAGGGAGGTATTAAACTTAGTATTTTTACTTGTTCTTCTTTATATACTAATGAACATTTAGTTTTCAGTTTTTCAATCAAATCATAATACTCGGCGTTTAATACATCTGACCCTTCATTTTTTGATGAATTGGCAGTGTCAGGCTGTGTTGATGCGAAACACGTTTCCAAAGTTTTTCTTATCTTCTTTGATATTTTTTAACTTTTCCCTCAATAGCTGCTTGTCTTTCTCTACCACTCAGTTTTCTTATTTTAGAAGCAGGAGATACATCTAAATTGTAACAAGAGTAATCTAATTTTTGTATAGCTTCTTCATTAGGAATATAGGTATCAGCCAAGCCTTCATAAGTATCTGATGATTCTGGATTTGAAACAGTAGTTAATTTTGAAAAACAGTTCGGACACAGAGATTTTCCAGGGATTATTTCAAGATTTGTTTTAGAATCATTTGGGTTTAACAGGGATAAGTGATCAAGTTTTATTTCTCTTAGGCCCTTAGAAATTGGCTTTTTATGAACTTTTAATGGATCACAGCAGTATTTACCAAAAATATGGTTGTATTTTAATATGTATTTCTTTTCATGGTACTCACATATTGTTGAAATTGAAGAAATTACTCTAAATTTAAACAAATTTTGAACTCTTTCTCCAAATTCACTTAAATGTTTCATGGTTTTAGAAACTGGGCCATAAAATGATTTGTAACAATCCTCACTTACTAATTTTCCAATTCAGCATTGTTCATCAATTTTAGTAATAAAAAAATGTATGTAAAAGTTTAGATGGGAAATATTTACAACATTACTTTAAATTTTAAATTCACAACTAAACTTTAAATCGATTAACAAATATTTGCACTCACTTAAAAGTAAAAAACTTCAAAGTATCTTAACTCACACAACCACACATTATGAAGTATCTGGACAGGCAGCAAATATGTCTTGTATTGGAGAGGGGAGAGTTCATAATCAAGTACAGACTAGTCCACCGGGCTTCTGTGCAGACTTGTCTACTGATCTGACACTGATGACGATCACGTAGATTTTGTTCTGTATTCTTATTGATGTTATTTTTATTATTATTAATTTATTATAATAATATATTATTATAAGTTATTATAATAATAAGTTTTATTATTATAACTACTTTCAGTTTATTCCTTCATAAACCAGTGTTCATTAATTTCATTTCAATTTAAAACTATGTCTAAAGAACTAGAACAAAAACTAAAAAAGTTTTGATTTAAATAAATTGTAGTCATATTTAAACACATAAAGTAAATGTATTGAGAGTAAACCTGCAATTCATCAAACATAGACCAATACCACCTTCATATTTAAGTAATCCGCATAATATTAACATTGGCGAAAATCTGTTTTTTTTCTTAACTTTTGAAAATTCATAACTTTGCTCAGAGTCAAATATCAAAGTTCAAATTTATATACTAGTTTAGCACCATATATATGTACATGCTGTACAAAAATCGGATTTCTATGTCATATCCCACTAAAGATATAGAGTTTTAAACTTTCAAAACTTTTATAATTTTAATTTTTTTAAATTTATAAAAAATTAAGGAAACATGTTTTAAGGCTGAAACTCTATTTTATATTAGTAAGCTATGCTATCTAACTGAACAAAAAGTTTGAACTGTGATAAATCATCCCTTCTTTGTTTTTAAGCTTCCAAATAGTGAAATTTGCCAATTTTCAATACCTACCTATGAGAACGATTTTGGGAATTAAAATTTGCTTTTAGAGCTATGAAGAAGAAGATAACAATTATTGTAGAAGAGATCTTTCTGAAAAGAATGGTGTTGGTTTGTAAGCTCTAGCACAATCCAATCCAGTGATACTGATAATACCTCAGGACGTGTATGGGAGAGCGGGTGGGTCAATGCCACTGTACGTGTATGGGTGAGAGGGTGGGTCAAAACCACTGTACGTGTATGGGAGGGTGGGTGGGTTAGAGTACAAAGCCAAAAATCGCAAGATTCTCGTAAACAAAAATGGCCACCATGCATAAACGGTAAAAGATAAAATTATTTAAAAATTATTTTTGAACCTCTTATGAGTATGGTAAAAACATATAAAAAATGAAAATACTTAAAAATAGTCAAGCAACCATCATTTGACCACTTCATATGGATTGACCCTAAATATATGACCATGGAAATTTATTTAATATGTAATTATGTGTTTTATACTGCTTGTATATTGATCAGTGTGTATTAGGGAGTGTATTTAGTGATATTATAATAATATAAAGTGAGATATTAGTTTAATACACAAGTCCAAAATTGGTCACAATTTTGTGTACCTTAGTCATTACCTGATTGGTTTTATTTTTTGTATACCTATTTATAAGGCTAAAAATATTTCAATAACCTTATTATTTAAGTACCTTATTTGATAGAGCATGTTTTTAGCTAAATTTTAATATAAATATGAACTCTGTAGTGGTTATACTAATTCTGAAGGACATTTTTTAATGTCACTGTCTCCATAGCAACTAATATTCACCTGATGTATTGTTTATGGTTATAAATTTTTAGTAAATTTATTTTGCGTATACAATTAATAATGTATGTATTTCCTGAAAATAGATAATTTAGAACATTTTGGCTATTTCATATTTTTTATTTAACTATCCTACAATTATTTATAAAGGAGCCCTCCCCGTTTCATGATTTATGACAGCAAATTGATATAAGTTACATAGAACGAAAAAATAAAAATGATTTTCTTTTTGTCATGATTCATAGATAGCTTACATATTTATGAACATATTGATACATAATACATGGTAAATAAGTGATTTATGAAAAATAACTATTTTTTATGAATTTTATAACAAATGCCTGCACATTAGGCAAAAATGGCCTGTCATTCTGGGAAAAATATACTGCCAGTTCAAGAGTTAACCCTCCCGATGTTAGTTGTTGGTTACGCGACAGCATTATGCGAGTTATGGATGTTAGTTGTTGCAAATAACAACTTCGTAACTCTACTACCGGACGTCAAACAACAAACGTCTAAACTACCGGAAAGACGTTCCTAACAATAATTATTTTATACATATTTGATATCGTTTTAATCGTCATTTCTCCATGCATCTCTCAATATCTGTGAATAGACGGTTATTTTTTGTAAGTGGAACACAGTTTATCATATGAAAATCAACAACACAGCAGCAGTTGGTGCTAGAACAGCTGTAAATGGTGTATACATAGTTTGATTTTCTCATTGTAGTTTTTTGTTTACGTAAATATTGTTTATACAAGTTATATTTTATAAATGTGAATAAAATTTAGAACAAATTGGCTATTTCAGAATGTTTGAACTGTAATATAAATTTTTCTCAAGGTAGTGTGGACCTGAAAATATGTTTTGAAAAGAATATTTTTGTATCTTCTCTTGACCTCAAAAACACAATAAATAAATCAACTTATCTTTTCTATGTACAAGTTCTGTATAATTTTACAAATACAATTATATACATTAAGCTATAGTTATATTTTCAATATTTTATATGAATTTTTAAATGTATCCTTACACTAATGGCAAAAATGGGCTAACATTTTAGAAACACATAGTGAACAGTGGGAGGGTTAAAAGTGAGGATATCATCATGCCTACAAAGGTGATAACATTAGGACTAAAATACAGAAAGGGCAAAGCAGGACTACTAAATAATGTAACTAATCTCGGTAATTATATAGAACAGGGGCCTTTTCGATTTTTTGGTTGAAAATTTTGTTTATGCTATATATACATAGGGCTTACCTAAGAAACAAGAATATGGTAGTTTTTTCAGCAGAAAAGCCGTAAAAATTACAAAACTGAAGAAAAACAGACAAATTTTTTTTCCTTAAATATAGCGATATGGCAACTGAAATTGTGCATAATTTTGTCCTGATTATAAATATGACAAGGTAATTGCAATCAAAACATTACTAAGCACATTAGCACCAGAAATGTGCCGATTTAAGGAAGGTTACATTTTGTTAGGATAGGGCTAGGTTGGGTATTAAAAGGTTGTTATGTTACGTTTGATTAGGTTTGGTTATGTAAGATTTGATTAGGTTAACTTAGGTTGGTTTAGGTTGTTAGGTTTGATTATTTATTTATTTATTCATTTCCAACGGTACATCACTATTTATACAAAATAAAAAACGGTGTACAATATAACTATAACAACTAGATAAAAAATCCATAACCAGAGTATATACTACTAATAATAAATGATAACTAATACTACTAATTAATAATAATGTCAATAAATAATTGATTGCCAAGCATTGCAATCATATGGTAAAACCACAAGATAGCCGAGGCATAAATAAATGCTAAGAAACAAATAAAATACTACAGTGCACCCTGAGAAACAATAAATTAGCAAGCTAATTAACAATAATAACATCTTCATGAGAGCAACAGCAACTAAATCATAGAATATATAAATAACTCAACAGACTAGTAATAATATTAATACATAACAATACAAGAACAAAACAATAACATTACAAATATCTAGATTTTGATATGACATACTAGGATGTTACATGCACATAGAATTAGGAATAACAGGAAAAACATGAGTCAGGCTGAACACAACATCTTAGTAATCCTCTTCTTGAAAGACGGCAATGTTTCGAAAAAAAAAAAATCAATCCTTGATGCTGCCTCACTTGCAGTTCGCTGCAGTTTAACCAATCCACTGTTATAGGAATAGTTGGTAGGTTGATATGATCGACCAAAGACCGTCCTGGATCTAGTTACTCTTGGTAAGTAAAAGTTGATCTTTTGGAGTAGATCAAGGCAGTCCATAATACCATTGACCAGCTTAAACAGATGGATCAGGTCGCAAACCTGACACCTGAGGTGTAGAGGGTGTAGCCCGAAGCGCTGCTCAACTCTTCAAAAGGCACACCATGGTAGTCGTAGCCCAGAAGAACTTCCAGCACTCTCAAGAAGCGAGCCTGTACTCCACCCAGCTGATCCAAATGGCCAATCTGATACGGACACCAGATCACCGAACCATACTCCAGAACAGGACGAACCAGACTTGTACAGCACTAGGAGAGACTGCGGAGATCTGAAATGTCTTGTGGATCTGAATATGAAACCCAGGAGAGCGTATGCTCTGGATACAATGCTTCAAATGTGCTCCGCTGGACTGTGATGAGGTTAGTATGATACCAAGGTCCTTTACCCTACAAACTCTATTCAGGATTGACTCACCAATATAGTAGTCGAAAGTGTAACAAATCTCAAGACGGGTTAACGTAACGACATGACATTTAGAAATATTCAGCTCCATGGCATTTTCAACACACCAGTTATAGATGGCAGTGAGAGACTGTGCAGTTTTAGTTGATCTGATGTGGATAGTACCTTAGCATAGATTTTCAGATCGTCAGCAAACATCAGACAGTTAGCAGAAAGCAAGCTATTGATGTCACTAACAAAAATGATGAACAGTAAAGGACCCAGGTGCGAGAGCTGCGGGACACCAGACTTTACTTTGAAAGGTGCCGAATAGGCGCCATCACACCTGACTACCAGTTCATGGCCCTCGAGATAATTCTTCAGCCACTTAAGAAGACTCTCGCCAATTCCATAGCCAGCAAGCTTGGCAACCAACAATCCATGATGTACCTTGTCGAAAGCCTTAGAGCAGTTCAAGTAAATACAATCAACTTGGCTCGAGTTCACAAATGCAGAAATAATATACTCTTGAAAAACAATTAGATTAGTGATGCTTGATAGTCAACGAAGAAAACCATGTTGATTGTCAGAGATATATTTTCTCAAAAAGGAGTAGAGACCATCCAAAACAAGAGCTTCAAAAACTTTAGCCAGTGCTGACTGTATGACTATAGGTCTAAAGTTAGCAACATTGCTTCTATCACCCGATGAAAATAGGCACCACAAATCCTCTCTTCAAAACAGATGGAAAAATACCAGTAGACAGGAGTAAATTAAACAAAATAGACAGATGGGCAGCTAGAACAGGAGTACAAGCCTTAAGTACTTTGGGGGGAATATTATCAGGGCCAACACTTAGTCATGTCTAGGCTTTCTAACTTTTTCTGTACCTCAGTTGCTGAAACGACAATGGAAGAAAGAGAATCCCTCCAACCAAAATCCAAAGCCGGGACCTGGACTATGCCATCACAGAAGACAGAAGAGAAATGCCGAGCAAATAGATCACATTTTCCGGCTGGATCACATGCCTCACTTCCATTCAACATTCAACGTCAGTTTTGGCGATATAGTTGAGGTACTTCTCATATTATCAGCGTGTGACCAAAGAGATTTGATGTTGTGAGGGATACTACTCTCAACTTTTCCAATTTACGCATCATAAAATTCAGAAGATTTCAATTTACATTCTCTCCTCAACCTCCGGAATTGCCTCAAATCAGTAGGATTGCCTGTTTATTTAAACCTTCTATGAACTGTCTTCTTCTCTATAACTAGACTCTTCAACTCACTTGAAAACCATTTCGGAAAATTAGATTTAACAATTTTTTTCATTTGTGTATTCTGGGTTATAATGTGAGAGATTTGGTTGCAGAAGATTTCAAATAATTTCTCAGCATCTCCAACGTCCCTATAAACAGGCAAGACAATAGCTTGTAATTGGCTGAAAATGGCTTCAATATTACATCTTCTAAAATCAGGAGCACACTTGGAACTGCCAGGACTACAAGATTGACCTCCTAACGCACCAAGACATCCAAAGCTGGATGATGTCGGTCTTCGGAGTAAAGAGGATCCAAAACTGGAACAACTTCAGTGTTGGGAATACACGAGAAGACTGTCAAGAGTAACACCACGAAAGTTAGGAACCTCATTCATCTGCTTTAGATCATAAAAGTCTGCCAAATTCATAATATAGCGCGAAGCATCATCATTATTTAGATGACTTCCTGACCAGTCAGTACAAAATTATAGGCAGGTTAAAATCTCCCATCAACAAAATTTTGTCAGAATAATTATGAACACCAACAACCTCTTCAGTAACACGACAGAAGTCATGATAAACTGAACAAGGAAGGTTCGGAGGTATGTAAATACAGCCTATAACTATTATGACCAATGGTGAAACATTAAGTTTGATGAAGACACCTTCAAAATTAAGATCAGAGGGTGTTGTTATTGCAATGTAAGGAATTATGCACTGCAATTAGGAAACCACCGCCACCAATCTTCCTACTTGTCAAGCAAGTGCGGTCACTCCTGAACACACTGTAATTATGAAACCCCAACTCAGAGTCCAAAATATCTTGGCTTAAATTAGTTTCCACCAGGGCAATAACATCATAAGAAACTACAGATAAGGCATGCAATAACTCATTCAATTTACTTTTAAGACCATTTACGTTCTGAAACAAACACTTAATAGTGAGATGAGTACCGTTGGATCTCGGCTTTTTTTGGTTTTTTACTATTCAGGGAACACTGTTCTTACATTTAATCATTAGGTTCTTTTCTCCATGAGAGATCGTCGTTTCAAGCTCCATATTAAGAGATTTGAAAAATTCCATTTCTCTGAGGATACGATCATATGACACTGACTTTCGAGAAACACTGGTCAATCTCAGCAGCCGACTCCGAAGAGAAGCGCGACAAGAGCCCCCCAACTAAGGCTTCACTGCCCGAGACAACCTTTAAAGGTCTCATTTTATTTGAATTTTTCTTACCAACTCTAAGTGTCTTTATTCCATCCAAGTTGACATCAGGAAGGTAGTTAGCCAGCAGTTTCCACACAAGCTCAGTCATGATGCTTCCTAATTTCTACATTTCTATCAGGTGACTCAGAAAGGTCATAGATCATAATATTCTTAGATCTACATGAACGATCATTCAATTCTGCAACAATTTGTTCAGGGTTGGCATTATGTTGAGCGGCACCTTCGACCCTCTCTCCAGAGCCCTCACCTTGGACTCATTATCAGTACCTCGCTGTTCGAGATGCAAGACATTCTTGTTTAGGGTGTCCACCTCTGAAATCAAATTATCAACCTTTGCAGGTAGGGATGTGAGAGAATCAACTTTATTTGAGAGTTCATTAATTTTTTCAGTGAGAATGCTCAGTTGTTTCAGCAACTGATCATGAGGCTGATTAGAGGGTGGAAAACAATCAGATCTTGAACAATACCATTTGACCTTGTTGTTACCGCTAATCCGTTGGTATTCAGCTTTTGACATTCTAATACATTCTCGGTGAAACCATCATTGGCAAGCCGCATCACAGCCCACACCCTCCTCAGAATCGAGAACAGCCCTGACACACACAGGGCAAGAAAGAGCCATTGTTAGCGATAAGTACGTTAACACAGATTATTTGAAGAAATAATATATACAAATATGTTTTATGAAAAGTAGAATTACCCTAGATGACTCTGTTAATCGAAATGTTAGATTCAATGGGATAAATCATAAAGCAATCAAATTTATTCACAATAATATAAAGAAATAGGAGAACACCACATCCATCGGCAGCTACTCGATCCACCACCGATGAATATGATTTCACTATAGTATTGAAATCAAGTAAAAGGAGCAAGCGCAAAGACACACTTAATCAAGAAGGCTATGGCAGCCGAAAAAATTGACGTGGAGTACTAGAGACTGAATGCTCAAATGAGTTGATTTGAATGTTATGACAAGAATAAGTGACAAATACAGGATATAGTTGACAGTTATTCGGGAATAATTAATTATGTGATAATATTTGTAAAAAACATAGATTTTCACAGACATATATTACTTAGCTGAAGGAGTCCAGAAAATATATGACATGGAAAACAACCCAGCCACAAGGGAATACAGCAAACATGCACTAGAGATTAGGAGACCATATAAACAAAGTAGCCATTTTGTTGTCGAAAAAGATTATATTAGCACGTTGGCGCCATCTGCAATTTTAGTGATTTTCTTACTTGACATGTGCATTTTACAAGTATTATGTCAAAGTATGCTTATGATTTTGTTGAAAAGTATGTATTTTGATGAGTTACATAACTACAATACTTAAAAAATTATGATAAATATTTCTTTTTTTTCTTTTTTTCATATTTTATCATGGGCACCTAGCGGCCCACGTTGGTCCGATGTAATAACATGTTGCATCTGATCATCGTGCTCCATTAGAGGCCCATGCGTCTCTGAGCCTGTAGTAAATACTTTCTGTGAGAACTGCCTGAAAATTTAACATTACGCCTGGATTATTCCAATAAAAGGTATCAAGAAAAGAATGTTCAACCTTTTTATATGATTTCACAATGATTTTACAACTTTATTTAATAATAAACTAATATTTCATGTCATTTGAAACAGCTGGTTCTACTGTTTAGTCTGGTGAAAGTTTTATTTGGATGGCGTTGGCCTAGACTAAAAAAAATACAATTCCATAATTGACAGTTCCAACTGTCAGCGCACCATTGTTGTTTACTACTGTGTCGCATCTTCGTTGTTTTGGTCGTAATAATGTTTTGTTTTAGTGGTTTTTACGTGAAAATATCTGAATTACATACGAGTGAGATTGATAGGGAGTTGTTCAATGATTCTGGAGACTCCAAATTACAACACTTCTGGAGACCATCTAGGGGTAACAGGAAAAGAAGAGCTCCCATCAGCGGGAGTGAGTCAGATTGAGCGGTTTTCACCATTGCGCCTGTAGTTTTTTGTACATAACTTATTTATTTCAGTAATGAAGTCCTTATAAGTTTATATTTTCTTATTCAGTTATAAATTCTGCACAAAAGGGCTATCTTAGAATTTTTGTATTGTACATAGTGAAAATTTTGTGTGTGTGTAAAGTGTTTAAGTAATACTTTTTCATCATTAAATGTGTATCCTAGACGGTCGCTTAATGTTAACTAAAGTGATTCTAAGCAGCCGTCATGGCTACAAACACCCATTTAAATGAAATTCATGCATGGACCTCTGATGACCCATGGCGGCCAGAAGTAATATGAGATGGTAACATGAGGGCCATGTCGTCCCTGTTAAATGAACACATAGGCTATTAGAGGCCCACGTGTTAGGTAAATCTATGAACTTTGAAGGGTTTTAACCAAATATACAACAAATCAAATAATAATAACTAATCCTAACATAATCTAACCAAACCTAGCCCATCAATACCAAATATAGCCCTAACATAACATAACCTTACTGAAATCGGCACATTTCCAGCGCTTACACGATTTGATAATACCATTAAACGCTTAATAACGTTTCGATTGTAAACAACTTGCCATATTCGGGATCAGGGCAATATAACTTGCCGCACAATTTGAGTACCCACATCGCTATATTTATGGAAAACATATTTTTCCGTTTTACCTCTTTTTCGTCATTTTTCCGCTGAGAAAACTACTATTATTGTTTCTTAGTTATGTATGACCAATAAAAAAATGTCAGCCAAAAATTCGACAAGGCTCCTGTTCTACATAATAACCCTAATCTCTACCTAATGTAAGTTTATTTACCTGAATAATGTGTTTCAATCTGTATGTTACATCATCAGCCAACTCCTTTGCTCCTTCATCTGGAAGATTCCCTATCCCAATGCTTTCTGCTATTGTTTTCATTGAATCTATTGATAAACTGCTACCATACAATGACTCTAATTCACTCATTATTGGTATTACAGTGCGATTTTAATTTAAAAATCGTTTAGTAATAAAAAATACTATTCTGTCAATATGTACTTTTCAATTAATTAAAATTGATACTATTTCGTTTACTAAATACCTACTATACTTCAACCACTTCAATTCTACTTACTGAAGTAAACACTAACCAATGAAAACAAACACAAACATATACAGCCCTGAGCCCATACAGGCAGGCAGAGGAAAAGGGATAATGAAAATACAAAAGTCAATAACTTTTTCCTTTTCTTTACAATCTATTTTGAGGCTTTGATTTGAACCATGAAACCTCTTGCACTCTTGGAAAATTAGTCTGTTCTATCCATCAGCTCTTGTAACCAGCGTTACTGGCAATCTGTAATTAATTTCCTTTACAGCTCTTGTAAGAAACTGCACATTCATGCTCGTCAACTATCATATCCAGTATAGCTGACTTCGTTCCATTTTCTTCGAACCCTATTGTATCCAGTATCACTGGATATTGTTATGCAAGATTTATTTAATTGTTTGTTAATTTCTACTGTAACTAGTACGTGGTGTGACCTGTGTTTGTTCCTCAGAACTATTACAAGAATCAAACTAAAAGTCAAAGTCAAAATATTTTATTGCTGTTGACAAACTCAATTGCATTAACAAAGGTCAATTTCTTAAAAACTAAGCGTAAAAACTACAGGGTAATACAATATAGAGTACAATGATACAAAAGAGAGAATATAGATAAATAAATAAAATCATGTCTCATCATAAAAATAATCATCCAAACTATAATACTCTCTCCTCAACAAAAACTCTTTCACATTTCTCCTAAATGACACTAGGTCTTTAGAAACTTTATATATTTGTGGAAGTTTATTGTATATTTTTATACAAGAAAAGAATGCTTGTTTTTCAAAAAAGGTAGTTCTATGTTTAGGAATGGGGATAATATCAGGATGACGGAGTTTATAAATGGAGTTATGGACCGGAAAAATGTGTCTGTTTTTATAAGCAAAAGCAGCACATTCTAGAATATATAAGTTCGTGAATGTTAATGTGTTGTTTAAAACTACCAACACATGACTGAGATTTTGAAAGGCCAAGTATGATTCTAATAGCCTTTTTCTGTAGTTTGAATACATAACCAGTTCTTGTGGTACTGGTTTTCACTCAGCCATTGCAATATTGAGCTTCCTTGTAGAAATAATTCTACCTCCAGTTTATTCCGGTCCACATTAGAAACGCTAAACGAAGTATCATCTGCGAATAGACATAAATTTTCACCGCTTATGCAAGATGATATGTCATTAATGAAAAGGATGAAGAGTACCGGCCCAAGAACGGAACCTTGTGGTACTCCCGTCATGGTTGTTAGTTCATTAGAACACATCCTTGAGAAACAGCCTGAGTCGTCAATATAGGGAATAGTTACCGTTTGTTTACGATCAAGTAAGAAAGATGAAATCCAATCACTAGCCTTCCCCCTTAATCTGAGATTCCGGAGTTTCTCAAAAAGGAGGTTGTGAGGAACAACATCAAAAGCCTTGCTTTGATCCAAGAACAAGGCACATGTGTGCTCATGATTGTCGAGTGAAGATGTGATATTGGAAATAAAATTAAATATTGCGTCCGATGTTGAAACATTATTTTTAAAGCCAAACTGCTGCGGGTAGATTACATTGTTGGATTTTAAAAATGATTCCAAGCGCAAGAGAAATAGCTTCTCTAAGACTTTAGAGAAGGTAGAAAGTATTGCTATAGGTCTATAATTTTCCGGATCTTGAGGAGAACCTTTTTTAGCAGAGGCCTGACAGTTGCTTTTTTGAGCCGTTGTGGGAAAACACCATGTTCAAAGGAGGCATTTATCAAGTGGGTGAGAGGGTGAACGAGGAGGTCAGCACATGATTTTAAAGTGTTGGATGAGATTCCGTCAGCTCCAGCCGAGTTGCCAGGTTTAAGAGACTTAAAAACTTCTAAAACTTCATTATTGGACGTTGGTGACAGAAACAAAGAGGAGCTACACCCTGAAAAACTCCATAGGCTTGAGTTGCAGAAGGAGAACTGGATGAGTTATAAAGCCTATTACTAACTTGATTAAAGAAGGTATTGAAACTATTACAAACTGATTCTGGCTCTTGTGTTAAAGATTTATCATTAGTCGGGGTAAATGGTTTATTTCGTTTACTTGGGTTTAAGTCATTAATAATTTGCCAAGCAGCCTTATTGACATTATCCGAGCGAATCAACGTCTGAAGAGTTGAGCTTAACTTGGCTGATCTGATGCTATCCCTGAATTCCTTTTTGAGATTGAGATATTGTATTTTTAAGGGATCACGAGAGGTGAGATGTTTTGTTAAAGAGTACATCTCAATCATTCTTCTTCTTAAATTCAAGAATGCTTTGTTTAATTTTACTTTTGTGGGGCATGATTTGCTCTTCCACTTTCTTTTCATTTCTGGAAATGCCAGATTAAAATAATAAGTGACTAAATCAAGAAAAACTTAAAACTTTTGTGACACATCATTGATCTCGAAAACCTCTGACCAGTTCTCCTTCTACAACAGAAGTCGGAAAACCCGTTTATTATCTTGTGAAAAGAACCTAGTCATCTTGAAGCGAGGTGTGATCCTTTTAGGGCACTTCAGTTTTAGGTCAGCAACTTGTGCATGATGATCATCGAAGCCGGTTATCAGTACAGAGGTGTCAATAAATTCTGAGTCGATATTTGTGAAAATGTTATCTATGATAGACCTCGAACCACCGTACTCCCTTGTATAAGAGAATATGGTCCTCCAAAGCCCAAAAGAAGACATTAAGTTTAAGAATCGCCTACACAAATTATCATCATCAGATACATCTACATTAAAATCACCCGCAACAATAGCTAACGAGATTGGTTTCAGTAACGCATCGAGACAATCAGAGATGGAGTCAAAAAACATATTTACTTCTTCCTTAGAGTAAATAGTCGGCCTGTATACAGCTAAAATAATATACATAATATCAGACAAATCAACTTTGACGGAAGTGAACTCACAAATCCCCTCCAAGCAAAAGGAGCTAACATCAATAGGTTGAATCTGTAGAAAATCCCTTGAGAGTATACAGACTCCACCCTTCTGCATTTGACTCCTACAGAAACCAGATGAGAGTGAGAAACCGGGAAAGCATAGGGTGTCTAATTCAACTTGTCTGAGAAAGTGCTCAGACAGGCACACAATGTCGGGATTAGTCAGTTGAATGAGGATTTCCATCTGCTCGAGTTTGGAGAAGACACCTTGGACATTTTGATGGATTAGACGAAGCTTTGATTGAGCTTTAGGTGCGTTTGATGCATCAATGTTAAGGTCAGTGTTACCTACGGCCTTTTCCTTTTGGATCGGCTCATTGCTAAAAAATATTTTTCATTTGTAAAAATTCTAGAACTAACTCTGTTTGAAGAATGTTTACTGGAGGTCTCACTAGACGCTAAGGAACTCTTTTCGGGAGTAAGGCAATTGGCAACCAATGTTTGGGGCTGGCTCTTGCCTAAAAAATATGTTTTATTTGTAAAGACTCGTGAAACGACTCTGTTTGAAAAATTACCACTAGAGGACTCAATAGCCGCTAATGATCTCTTTCTGGAAGTAGGGTGGTTGGTAACTAATTTTGAGATTTGTAGTGGATCAGTTGGATGAGAAACGGGAAGGATTGTTTCATAGAATATTTTAATTATTTCCTTTTTCCCAAACTTATTAAAGTGTAAGTCCCCTTCTTGTGTAAAAACGTTTCCTGTATAATGTGTTTAGTTTTATAAATTGGACATGATTCCACAGGTTAATCTTTTCAGAGATTTGAAAATTCACTTTAGAAATTAAGTGATTTAATGAGGGTTTATCAAATCTGAGTGGAATGCTAACAATTAACAAATTAGTGTGGCTAGTAGCTTCAATCAAGCAACTGATTTGTTCGTTCAAAGAGCAATCATCAGCTATGCTTTCTATGTCATTTGTTCCACTAAACACAAATAATCCGTCTTATTCATTGATTTTGCAACATTTTCCATATCACACATTGTTTGGGTAAATTTGCTACCTGGCTTAACAATACCAGTTACAGAAAAATAATTACGACATTTTAGAGAAAGTTTCTGACCCAGAGAGCGGCCGTGACTATCAGATAGTATTGTTATTTTAGGCTTAGCTACAGACTGAGAAATAGTACTAACATCCAAGCTGTTGGAAATAACAGAACATGTTTTTTCAACTCTCATTTGGTCACAATCAGTAACATCGATGCTGCAATCATTTATAATGTTGCTTGGGACATCATATTTTACAATCTTGTTACCCTGGGCAGTAGCATTACGTTTTTCTACATTATGAAACTTATTGCTAGATTTGTGCTTATACCAACTATTACTACTCAATGGTTGACTACCTGAACCCCTAGCACACTTAGAGGAAGTATCTACATTAAAAATACTGGAATCAGAACATTCAGATAAGACTGAAAATGAGTTAGAGAGTGTTACGGGATCACAAGTTGGAGATTTCACACTCCGATGGTCTCCGCCCTTTACAACTTGCCACTCCACATTACTAGATTTTTTTAAGGTAACCTTCAGTCGTTCAGGAAGGGGGTTGGAGATCGGATTGGTTACAGTAGGAATTATTGGAGTGGTTAGATTAGGAGATGTTACAGCTGTGTCAACGGTGCGGTTTATAACTGCGTTAGATAACATTGTTATACCAGGTTGAGAAAGAGGTATGACTAAGAGAGGCGTTTTTACAAAAAGCCTCGCTAATCAATTTTGCATACATTATGACATTGATGCCACATTCATAACTATTATTCTGTTTGCAGCAATCTACTTCAAACAAGCTATGTTCAACTCTAAGTTTTTTTAACGTAGCAATAGCACAATGGCGATTTTTATTTGCAATGGTGTCAAAGTGAAAAGCTTTTTTTCCAGCCATATCCAGGAACAATAAGCTCCAATGTGTCCCTGTGTCTGACTTTGATACGTCCATATTGTCACAGATACAAAAAAGGAGTAGTCAGACTCATAAAGAGATGCTTGCCTCATATTCTCCGAGACATCACTAATGTTACCCAGTCTGACAAGTTGAGTTCCAAGGAAGGTCCAAAAAAAGTGTTTTGGATTTTAAGTTCGATACGTTTTTATTAAAATCGTCAAAATATGAGTCTAGAATTTTATTATCCAGCCACCTACCAAGTTGCCAGGACTTCTCTTCAGCATTCTGGAGCAGGGATTTAAGTTTGTTTTGATGCAAGACTAGCTCATTAATTTGGTTTTGAAACTTTTCAATTTTATACTTAAATTCTAAAATTAAGTTTTCCTTAAAAACTAAATCATTTTGCAATACATTGTTAGTCGCCTCGATATTACTTAATATAGCCTTAAGTGTACTAACATTTGATATCAAGGACATATTTTGAGTTTTAATAGTGTCATTCTCATCCAAAAGAATATTTATATTCTTTGAAAAGAATACGTACGTAAGAATACCTGCGTAAAGAATACATGTGCACTAAAAAAGCAATATAAACCAGGTATAGACATATTTACTTTCTACAATAGAACGGTCTCATATTGTCAAGCAATGTAACCCTTATGAAGTTATGGCGATATAACTTACGTCATTGACATATTGTGTTATATACCCTTTGTTGTATTATGAATGAATACACGTACAGTGTTACATACACTAACCCACCAGCCCACCCATACACGTACGATGATACTAACCCACCCGCCCAACCATACACGTACGGTGATACTACCAAGGATTGCCAAACAAACACTTTTTAATAGTAAAATTTGATTGTATTTTAAATAAAAATAGCTTTACTAGCTATAAATTCTTTATGCATGACATTGTAATATATAAACATAATTTACTAATATTTATAGCCCTATTATTTTCGTCCAAATAACTAAAATGAAAAAAAAGTTGTTCTGAGGTAAGCTGTTCCGTCATTCCAGTCCCAGCAAAGGGATAAAAATTGAAAACAACGCTGATGCCCTGTGTCCAGAGCTGCCAGACTATATACGTAATTTAAGTATTTCATTTAACATAAAAGATAAACTTGTATCTGTTTTTATTTTTTACACTAGTTTATTTTTTACATAATTGTCAAAGTACATTTTTTTGTGTAACTTTTTAACAAGCTATTCAAGGATTTTTGTTAAATTTTTTTAATTTTATTTAAGATTTCATCCTATTTACGTCATTTTTATAGACATTAACGATAAACAACATTTTACAAAACCAGCGTATACAAAAAGAAAAAACTATCCTATAGTAAGAGTTTACTTAAAAGTATTTAATAATACTAAACAATTTTCTAGCAAAATGAGTTTTAATTGCAATAAAATAAACAAACCAAATAATGGGGAAAAGTGAAAATTACGTTAGTAGTACTATACTCCAGCCATTCTAACTTTACCTCAAAGGAGAGCACAACATGACAACATTGTATTTTTTTTTTTTTTTTTTTTTTTTTTGATATTTCTAAACAGTAAAAAAAGTACTTCTACTTAAAACACTAAAAAGATTTTAATTCCCATTAAAAAGAAATAAAATTTGTACTTTCCTACATTATTCCCAATTGTGAGTCACCGGATGTAAAATTTAGAGGAGGACTGTGGTGGTCTGGATACGACGTTGCCTATGTCGATGTTCCAGTTTAGCCCGCAAACCTCAGAGGTAAAGTTAGAACGGCTAAATGGTCCAGGTATACCATTTAAATACCTGGACCTTTAAATGTCTATTTAAACAGTTTTACAAATGTAATAGTAAACAAACACCAGAGTTCAATGTGTAGATCAGGTGACCTCATAGCAGAGCTGTAGAGGAAACTAGGGTTAACCAGTAATGCTGGCTATGAGAGCTGGCAAACAGTCAGCCGACACTTTTAACCAGAGTGGTACAGGAAAACATCATATCCCGGTATACTGGATGTGAGAGTGCAAAGGGTTACATTTTTTGGAAACGCCTGACATAATTTTATGGTCATATATTATGACATATGTTCAAACAAGATCAATCTATACTGCTGTTTGTTTACTATTTCATGTGTGGGTTGGTTTTCTATACAGAATGAATAAAAGATAAATGGAATAGAATATTCATGTGAGGCCTAACTCCTAAAAAGCTAAATATTGCCTGAGCCGAAATCAACAGTTTTAGCTATTCAGTACCTGAACTTACTGCAGAAAATAATAAACAAAGTGAGTGACATTTGTGCCACCTTGTTATTTCTAAGGGTTATGTTAGCTCCTTCACTAAAATGTATTGAACATTATAGTTAGATGGAGTCATAATGCTATAGCTCGTGCTTTTTTATGAGGTATTTGGCAATCCGAACTCGTATTAATTCTTCCAGTGTATTATTTCGTGGGTTGGGTCACTCAACTATTTATATAAATTAGATAAGTAGCTTACGGGTTGATTAACGATGAAATATCTACTATAGCGATGTAGAAGATTCGAACATTGAAGCCAATTTCAGCAGATCAACCTCCAGAAGTAGTTTATTTTAACCCTCGAACGGCTATTGTATGTAACCTATTGTATGTAATTGTATGTAACCTTAGAAAAACTTGGTGATACTCATGACTATTGTACTAGATTTAAGAATAACTTAAGTATTTTTGAAGTTATACTTCTTTGCACCCGTTAGACACTTTGGGATGGGATGTTGGTCGAGAAACCGCGTCACGCTGAAAAGTAAGAACAAATTTTTAAGAACTATCGATTAATCGATTGTTAATCGAAGAAATTTAATCGAAGAAATTACTGATAATGATAATATAGGTGTATAATATAATAATGAAGTCACGTATAATATATTGAAGATAAATATATTGAATAATATTGAAAAATTTCTTATATTTCATTTATATATCCTGTCTGTTTGTGTGCGTGAGTGGGTGTATGAGAATGGCCAAAGAAGTATAACTTCCACTGTGTGGTCCGACGCACACCCAATTTTTTAGATGTAATTATACCAAAACACAAAAAACATTTGTGTATGTATCATTGAAATTATTTAATTTTCTTCCTATTGATTATAAAATGCTGCCTATTGATAAGTTTAAGTATAAAATTAAGAATTTACTTACTAAAAATTGTCTGTATAATATAGAAGAGTTTTTTGAATTGGTTTTTGAGTAGATAATTACTTATTTTTAATTAGTTATAATTGTATTGACGCTTGTAATACATTTTGTGAAATGTTTCTACAATAAAATATTTATTTATTTATTAGATTTTCCCAAACCGCGAGGTCGTTTTTCACGCATTTGCTAACATTTTTTAAAAGTTCATAAAAAATAGTAAAATTATATAAACCTATTGTTTGTTAGCTTTTGATTGTTTATGATATGTAGATAATATTTGGAGATATCCAATGCTTCAAGTTTTTAGTAAACAAACAAAATTAAATGTGAATCCAAATTCATCTCGTACAGGAGACTCAATGATATTGATTCTGATGCACTTCTGGCTGATGCACTCCTAATGTCTTGGCATGATATAATCCACGCTCCTGATGTCAATATTATGGTAAATATGTTCAACAGTTTCACAATTTGTCTCCTTGATAAGCATGCTCCCTTCATCACTAAGAGGGTAACCAAGAAACCAGCCCCATGGATTAATGACTACTTACGTCAACTACAGAGATTAAGGGACATTGCTTTTCGTAGGGATAGAAGAACTAAGACTCAGCAACAATTTCGCAATGCCAAGATACGATTCTATTATAGATTTTTCTCTGGTGCCATATGTACTAAAGGCTTGTGGTCTAAAGTCAGGGAGCTAGGCATTGGTAAGACCAATAGTGACAAACCTGTTTCCCTTTATCTTAATGTCATAAACAAATATTTCACTAACATTCCAATCGATCTGTCCAGAGCTCATGACTGTCAGTGAGCTGAATGCCACTCCTCTTTGCCGCCCTCGCCATCAGTTCTTCTTCACTGATGCTGATGTGCTTGATGCTGTGATGAGGATGACTAGCAATGCAGTCGGAACTGATAAAATCCCTATTAAACTTCTCAAACTTTTACTTCCAGCCATACTGACTGTGATTACAGCTATTTTCAATAAATCCTTAACCACATCTACCTTTCCGTCTGAGTGCAAATCTGCCATTGTGCACCCTCAACAAATGCAACGTTGTCAAGATGCCTCGAAAGGTTAGTCTACCGTCAGATGTCATCATTTTGGAAAGTGCTGGATTATCGTCCAATTTCCAATCTGGATTACGTTCAAAATTCAGTACTTCCACTGCCCTTCTTAAAATTACTGATGATGTCCGCTCTGCTATTGACAAGTCCCTACTTACCATCTTGACCCTATTTGATTTCTCTAAAGCTTTCGACTGCGTTTACTATCCCCTTCTTTATATAATAATGCTCTCTGGTGGTTTTTCTGATGGCTGTATTGAATGGGTCAGGTGATACTTGACGGACCGTCGGCAGTGTGTAAAGGCAGACAACAGAAAATCTGACTGGGAACTGGTGACTAGATGTGTGCTCTAGGGTTCTGTGCTTGGGCCACTCATTTCTTACTTTACATTAACGATGTTATTACTGTTATCACTTTCTGCAAATTCCACTTATACGCTGAAGACCTACAAATCTATACTCACTTCACTCTGAAAGACTTGCCTACTACCGTAACTAACATTAACTGTGATATCCAGTCTATCAATCAAATTGGGCTGTCAAGCATGTATTAAAGCTCAATGAGGCCAAAACCCAAACAATATTGTTGGGCTCTACTAGATTCACTTCTAATATTGACCTGACAAATATACCAAAACTCAAACTTAACAATACAGAATTACCGTTTTGTGACAAAGTTAAAAGCCTAGTATAGACCGCGCGGCGAAGGTCCGGCCTCGAGCCCGCCGAGCGGTGATAGGGAGGAGACGGGTGGAGTTCCCAATATGCCTGCAGTCCTGGAAACATTCGCTACTGTCAGACTTTCCCACGCTTGCTTCTAAAATAAGTTACGTTAATTGTTATCTACGGATGCACATTCAGTACGTTTCCAGACTGCGTGTGATATATTTGCTTGTGGTTTAGCGTGTTAGGAATGTTTACTCAAGTGTATGATAAACAATTATTTAGTTGGTTATTATGTTTGTTTTTATCTAACTACTGTAGTGTAATAAGTCAGTTTGTGTTTTTTTTTTGTGTGTGTCCTTTAAGTGTGTTAAGAGTCTGCAGAGCCATACTGGTTTACTTCTCATAAAAATTAATTAATTTTTATATTTATTCTATTAAACTAATTATGAATCCACAAAGCAGTTCAACGAGTAATTTCACTCTTGATCAAATACAATTTGTTTGGAAAAGACCATTTAAAAATAACTGTTAAATTTTGACACGCGTGATCATTTGTCCGGTTCGAAAAAAGACATCGTTCTAATGAGATTTAAACCAACATGGCCAACAGCCTCTGCAGACTCTTAAGGTTGTAAAATTAGTGAACGTAAATCCTAAATAGTTTATTCCTCTAGTGGTTCCTACCTCAACTATGGCTCGCTTTATTCCTAAAGTAGCCCAAGCAAAAACTACTAGAAGTCAGGCTAGGGAAATTATTTGGAGAGTAAGTGAGTTCATGGTGAATGAGGCCAAATTAAGAGATAAACAACGAATCCCCGTAAAAAAATCGTTAGAACGAACTGCAGTTGCATGTAGCATTTTAAAAACTCTTATAGAGGAAATTCGGCGTGAAAAGTGTTTATTGGACACTTCAGCGGAAGGAGAGTGTTCGTTCACAACTCCCAAAAAATACAAGAGAAAAACAACAGCGACAGAACTAGACGATTTCGACAAATGTGTCGTTAGAAAAGCCGTCCATGAGTTTTATAAAACTGACGAGTCACTCCCGACTCGTAATTTTTATTCTAAACCAATTTAAATAAAAATGATATGTATTTTAACGATACGGGAAATCACAGAAATATTTTTCTTAGTGACAGTAAGAAGTATATATATTTCTTAGTTACTCAATTTAAATTAAAGTTATTAACTGATTTATAATTTTTTATGATATATTTAATAGTTGTGATTGATATACGTTTTAATTTGTTAACTTTCAAACTCTTAACCCATTTGATGTTTTTATTTTAAATACTGGTCTAATTATAAGAGATACCAAAATACAAATTCTCCGTAAACGCGTAAACAATCCCCCTTTACGATCTGTCTTTGACCGCCTCGCTCAGAGTCGATGTTTTTATATGACTAGTAGGCCAGCCAGGAGGCCGGACCTTCAGCGCGCGTACTATACTTATTATGAACAAAAACTTGAACTGGACTGATCAAGTTGCTGTAATGTGTAATAGAGTTTTTGCTGCTATACACACCTTGAAAAGATTTGCCATGTTTTTCTCTCTCAATGTCAAGATGTTTTTAGTAAAGATTCTAGTTTTCACTCACTTTAATTACTGTAATACTGTAATCAATGACATGTCTGTTGAGCTCGCGGAAAGATTATAGAATGTCCAAAACTACTGTATCAGATTTATTTTCAACCTGAGGCGAAGGGATCATCTTACTCAATTTTTCTATCAATTATCCATCTTAAAGTTAAACAATCTTCGATAATTCCATATCCTGATTTTGTTGTATAGTATTCTTCAAAACCAAATTCCTAATTATCTGTCAGAGCAGTTTGTTAACCTATCACAAGTTAGTGTGCGTAGAACCAGACGTGGTGAGTCAATGTTAGTTCACCAATTCCACAAATAGTCAATTCCAGTTCACCGCACCACCACCACTTTCAACAAATCATTCGTGTATCCGCGAAGAGGCTCTGGAATGCTCTGCCTGATACTATCAGATCCATTGTTAAGCGCATTCGGTTTGGGGCGGAGGTGAGGTGTTATCTGCTGGTGGTGTTGTGGCTTGGTGGTGGCGGTAATGAGTGATTGTGCCGAATGAATGTAGTTTTGAATAAATGTAATGAATAACTGTAGGTTTGTTTGAGATAGTCCAAATATTTCAAAGTTTAAATATAATTTTTAATATTTTTTACTTTATATATTTTACTTCGTACATTGTAATTTATATTTTATTTCCTTGTAAATTGTTATTTATATTTGAAATAATATCTTATTATGTATGATGAGGTTAAATGATAGAGAGAGCTTTGCAGCCCTAACTTCACCTCTTGATTATGAATGAAGACATTTTTCATTTCATTTCATATCACATGTTATCATTTACTATCACACATAACATTCTGATGAGATCGCCATGAAACTTCGGGAAGATGTAAAGTTTACTACTGGGAAGGTTTCTGGTATGGTTTAATTCCCTTACAACTTAGGGTTCCACCCCAATGGCTTTTAAAGTTTAATCGATAATGTAATGGAGTTACTTTATTTATTTAACACCATCAGCTGTTAGATAAAAGCGATTAAAACGAGCACAATTGAAATAGGCTAATATAAGTGATGCTTATTGAAATTTAACATTTAAAATAAACTAAAACATTACTTGTTATATTATGTTAATCAAGTACAAGTAAAAAGCAAGTAAAATTTAAATTCTGAGTAATATTATTATATCTTATAAACTATCCCTTCCGTTTTTGACTAATTTTTCAATTCTTTTAGGACAAATATATTTTAACTTTAAAACATGTCGAAATGCTGTTTATATTTAACTGTTAGACAATTAAATTAAGTAAAAAACAATAACTATTGCTAATCACCATTTAAACTGTATTTGTTAAGGCTTCTTGGATGAAATTTTGCAGCTAACCAAAACGCATAAGGAAAAGTAAAAAAAGTCAGTGAATTTATTATTGAGTCAAATTGTCAAATAAGCAAAAAAAGTAAAAGTGAAGTAGTTTAGTTTTAGGCCTTGTCTTCTTCTTGGTCAAGTTGTACTGTTTCATCGTCATGTCAGTAAAATTACTCAAATTATTTGGTTAAGTTCAGTTTACCTGTGATTTCGAGTTAAAGTGTCAGTGAATTAAGTTATTCTTCTGTAGGCTGTTACGTTTGCTGTCATATGAATTAAAAGATAGGTAGATGAAAAAGGTATACATTAAATTATTTTTTTATGTTGGATTAAAAAATAAGTCTGTATTTGTTAGGATGCATAATCTAAACAGTCTTTCAGGTTATAGACAATTTAGGTTAGATCCTTTTTGTTCTTTTAATTAATTAAAAAATAAGCTTGTAAGTTTTAAACTAGCCTGGCATGAAATGAAAGTGATTTATTTTTTGTCATTAACCTTTTATAAACATTAGAGAAAAATGATATTACAAAATTACTGTTAAAATTGGGCCATATAGGCGCTACTGCAATATTATTTCAAGATATTTGTTGTTTTTATCATTTCTAAGTGAATATGTAACAGCTTGTTACTAAGGATAGCTAATCTAAAAGGTTGACACAAACCAGCTCCTGCCATGGCTATGGGGAAGAGTTTCCGTGTTTTTGAAAAAGTTAATCCTCCAAATCCTTATAGTATTCTTTTAGAGCACAGAAATAAAGATGATGCAATTTTATTTGAATCACAAGCAGTAGCAGTTCTATCAGCTCAAGAAACAGAATCTGTAAAACGCCAGTATACAAAATTGTGTGATGCTTATGGTTGTCTAGGAGTCTTACAGTTAAATGCAGGAGAGAACACGCTGTTATATTTAGTGGTAGTCACAGGTTGCATATCAGTAGGAAAAATTAAAGAATCAGAAATATTCAGGATAACACAAACAAATTTTATCTCCCTAAGAAATCAATCTCAAGATGAAGAAAGAATATCAGAGGTTAGAAAATTATTGAATTCTGGAACATTTTATTTTTCATGGTCTACTAGTGTTGAAGCATTAGATATTACACTCTGTGCTCAGAGACGTTGCAAGACTATTGCTACAGATAACAGATTCTTCTGGAACCGTATGTTGCATGTGCACTTAATGCGGTTTGGTGTTAACAGTTGGCAATGGTTACTTAAAATTATGTGTGGAAGTGTTGAAATTAGAACAGTATATGTGGGTCATAGACAGGGTAGAGCAGTCATTATATCTCGCCTGAGCTGTGAGCGTGCAGGTACTAGATTTAATGTTCGAGGAGTCAATGATGATGGATATGTAGCCAATTTTGTTGAAACTGAGCAAGCAATTTACATGGACAGTGAAGTTGTATCATACCTTCAAATAAGGGGATCAGTACCACTGTTTTGGGAACAGCCTGGAGTACAAGTTGGATCACACAAAGTAAAAATGTCAAGAGGTCCAGAATCGTCAGTATCTGCTTTCGATAAACATTTTATGTACATTAAAGAAAGATATGGTCATCAAGCAATAATTAATCTGCTTGGTACAAGTCTTATTGGGAGTAAAGAAGGTGAGGCTATGTTAAGCCAACTTTTTCAAAGTCATCATCAAAAATCTCAACACGTTGATGTACCGCATATTGTATTTGACTATCATCAAGAGTGCAGGGGTGGTAACGTTAAAAATCTCAGTAAACTAAAATCAAAGGTTGATACTTACTTAAAAGCATTCTCTTTCTTTTATGCCAAAGATAACACAGTATTTAGTGAACAAAGAGGTACACTGAGAACAAATTGTTTGGACTGCTTAGACAGAACGAATTGTGTACAGACTTTTATTGGCTTACAGATTCTTGTTAAACAGCTAGAAGTGCTCAACTTACATGAAAAACAACAGATTGTATCAAGGTTTGAAGAAGTTTTTAGACAGATGTGGGTTAACAATGGAAATGAAGTCAGCAAAATCTATGCAGGAACCGGAGCTATTCAAGGAGGATCAAAATTAATGGATGGAGCAAGATCAGCGGCTAGGACCATTCAAAATAATCTTTTGGATAATAGTAAGCAAGAAGCGATTGATATTTTGCTGTTAGGCAATACTCTGAATAGTGAACTAGCAGATCGTGCTCGAATACTTCTTGAAAAAAGTATGCTACATGCACCTACTAATGTATTACGAGAAATGTGCAAGCGCTCAGGGGAATTTGTAATTCCTCAAAAAATTAGAGTTGCTGTAGGAACATATAACGTCAATGGAGGAAAACATTTTCGAAGCGTTGTTTATAAAGATGTATCATTGGCTGACTGGCTTCTTGATCCTTCTGAAGTTTCCTCTCATTCCCTTGTCGATCAAAATGATGGGGCTCCTGTTGACATTTTTGCAGTTGGTTTTGAAGAAATGGTTGATTTAAATGCAAGTAACATCATGGCAGCAAGTTCTGAAAATGCTGAAATGTGGGCTGAGGAGCTACAAAAAGTACTATCAAGAGATCGTGATTATGTTATGCTAACCTATGTACAGTTAGTTGGTGTTTGTTTGTTTTTGTTTGTAAAACCCGAACAAGCTCCATTTATTAGAGATGTCGCTATTGACTCCGTGAAGACTGGTTTAGGAGGGGCCACAGGTAATAAAGGTGCAACAGCGATCCGTTTTGTACTCTATAGTACTTCATTATGTTTTGTTTGTTCTCATTTTGCTGCAGGTCAAAATCAAGTTTCAGATCGGAATGCTGACTATGCAGAAATAACTAGAAAAGTTACTTTTCCTATGGGTAGAACATTGAATTCACATGATTATGTCTTTTGGTGTGGAGATTTTAACTACAGAGTAAACATGGATAAAGATGAAATGAAAGAACTTATTAAAAGTAAATCATATGATATAATACTACAGCAAGATCAGTTGCTTATTGAGCAAAAGGCTGGAAATGTGTTCAAAAACTTTATAGAGGGCCCTATTACATTCCCACCAACTTACAAGTATGACTTATTTTCAGATGATTATGATACCAGTGAGAAATGTAGAGCTCCAGCATGGACAGATCGCGTTTTGTGGAAGAGACGTAAACAAATACCGGAGTCAGATTGCGAATGGAATCCAGGACAACTTGTTTATTATGGAAGGGCCGAATTAAAACAAAGCGATCATCGTCCTGTTATTGCTATTATTGATATAGATGTGTATCAAGTTGATGAGTCTCGAAGAGATTGTGTTTTCATGGAAGTGATTCAAGATCTTGGGCCCCCTGACGCTACAATAATAGTTCATGTCAATAACCCACAACCAAATGATGATGAATCATCAGTATTTGATGATAATTTTATGATGGTATTGTTACAAGAACTATCTCAAATTGGAGAAGTAATTCTCGTAAGATTTGTAGACGAAACAATGTGGGTAACATTCAGGGATGGTCAATGTGCTTTAGTTGCTGCAAAAAAAGGTAGAACACAGTTGTGTGGTCATTCGCTGACAATGACTCTAAAAACACCAAACTGGCCAGAAATAACAAAGAATGAAATTTTACTGTGTAGTAATAACACAGTTCCACTATGTGACTATAGAGAGCTTCTTCCCATAGAAGTCAGTTTAAGAAAACCTGAATCCAGAAGTGGTCAAGTGACTCCAAATGATGAGAATACTCGAAGTATTCCTCCTAATCGTCCTCCACAACCAGTTGTTCACAAACCTAAAGCAGGTGTCATTAGTATTCCTCCAAGATTACCTCAGCCACAAATTGATTCTAATGCTTATCAGGAGCCTATTCCAGGTGGTGCATTTAGTAAAGCTGAAGAACCAAATATTGAATATAACAAAAATGATCATAATGCAGCAATTTATGAAGAAATACAAAATGAAGAATTTGAAAGTTCACCAATACCTTCAGGCCCCCCACCACCACCACCAGGATGGAATCTAGAGAATCCCCCTCCACTACCTCAGAGACAGCTACCTCAGCCTCCTCAAACCTTACGACCAGTTCCTCCTCCAGTCCCTCCCAGAGCTGGAGTACCTCCTCCTATCCCCTCTCGAGCCACTCCCACACCTCCCATGACTCCACGCAGAACTATTCCTCAGTAGCTCTAGATTTTTATGTTGTATGTAATCCTTGTGATATATTGTAGTTAACAAATTAATAATACCATATAAGCAAAGTTTTTGCCGCTTTAAATATTGTTATTATAAGGAAGTATCAATGTAATTAACTGCAGAACTTAGTTAATTTGTAGATCGTAAAACTCAAAAACATTTAGTTGGTACTTTGGTAAATTGTTCCCTAAATACTTGCAATATTATTTTTGCAATGATAGTTAGTTAATTTGTAATATTTATAAAGTGATTCATTGTGAATTATGAACAAATTATATTGTATCCTAGTCTAATAAGGTTTTCTGTATGGAATTGTTAAAATTTTCAATGGATTTGCATTTATTTAGTTGATTTTGTATTCTTTTTAAACATTTCATATATTTTGTTTTGATACACATGAGCCTAGAGTTTGGGCAATACCATTAAACAAATTTCATAGTTCAACTCAGATCTCGATCTAACTTTGCCCTAACATTTACAGATTGGAACTTTGGACCCTGATCGTCAAGCAACTGTAATAAATCACAAATGAATAAACTCATTTTATTGTAATTTTTGAATTAGCATAATATGTAATGATACAAATACATTACAAGTGAATGTTACAGAAAACAAATATATTACAATATTAGCACAAATACAGAAATACAAGTACAAGATGCACAAATATTATGATAATCGATTTCAGTGAATCATGCTCACCATCCTCAGACCAGAGGAATTTACAAAAGAATAATTTTTTTTAATCCCTCTGGTCTGAGGAAGGTGAACATGGTTCACCGAAATCGATCACCATAATATTTGTGCATTTTGTACTTGTATTGTACTATATTTGTGCATTTTGTGCTTATATTTTAATATATTTGTGTTGTGTGACATTCACTTGTATTGTGAAATTTGTTGTTTGCTTGACATTACATTATTTACTAACAAATCAATCACTTTAATTGATTTGTACGTAGGATATTTTAAAGGAAATAGGGAGACATTTATCATTTTATATTTTCAAATAGAGTGATTGTGTTCAAAAGGCACATAGCAATATTAAGTTATCTATAGGCATAAAACACATATTAAAAATAATATTTGTAAAATATCTGTTAAGTAATTAAATAGTGATAATTAATTAAAAATTTTTAATATACAAATATGTAGAACTAGGGAAAGCTATTACTTAACAGTCCAAATTACCTGTTAAAAGAACTTGTTATATTAGTGGTCTCATAGATACGACAAATGTAATGGATAGGTGATTAGACTGTTAATTCATATATATATATATATAGCTAGTTCTGTGTTACAGCTCAACCATTGATAATGCATACTTAATAGAGATTATTAACCACCATGTATATAAATTTGCATACATTTTTGGCAGAGCCCTGTCCTTGTAATCCGGGCTTGAATTTTAACTAGTATATCAAAACCAGATAAAAAATGTAAACTGCCTTAAATTCTGAATTATAAAGTGTCTACGTTTAAAAATCCAATATTATTGTTGTTTTGGACATTATATATATTTGACCAATGGATATTGTTTTGGATAATATATATTTCCAGCAATAATGGAATTGGTTACTTTAATGTGCTAATATGAAACATCTCTAAGGTAAAGACAGTCTGAAATATAATTAATTACTAATAAATTATACAAATTAAAATATTATTTAGGCTATATATTCAAATTTACATATATAGGGTCAACAGAGAAATAGAAAATTTGTAACAATAAATTTTAAAGCTGTATTTTTATACAACAAATAGTAGCAAATAATATTAACAACCTTCGTTATTTATTAGTAATCAATTAGTTTAGGTTATTCTGTATAAATGTGTTCCATGTAGAAAAGTTATGAAAAAAAACTTGTCTCCTGCTATAGATGTTCAGATAAAATAAATAATGTGAGTTGTTTATTATTCTTATTGTAATATTGTTGTTTATTATATAAGTTAGAAATTAAATCTGATAAAATATGGTTGGCGTTGTTTAAAAAGAGCCTGGCAATCTAGTAGTTGATTGAGTGTATTTGATTTGTCATACAATTATTTTTAGCCTTAGAAAACGTATACATTGTGCTGGAAAATTATCTGTTTGAAAATAGTTAGTACATGAGTAATATCATTGATTATATAAACCTACAATAGATAAACCATCTAATAGGAATATTTGTGGCAGTAATTTTGTTAGTTTGTGTGGCCCGCAACCACAGCTGGTTTAAACTGCATTACATTTACATGGGACTACACTAGCGCTCCACAATGGACCACAAAAACAGCTGATATTTTGAGACTCAAAATTTAACATTGGATGTGCCTATTTGTGTATAAAATCAATGGTAATATACATACATAGTAACACATTCAGTCTGAACAACTTCCATGGGAGCCAACCGCAACTCCACTCAGATGTTGCCTACTCTGATCAGAGACACTCCAACATTTCAACGTTTTCAAATATTACAACTGATAATTTTATTATTTCATAAAATAAAGTATTTTTTTTGTATATTGTACTATTTGAGAGGTACAAACACTTATTTGCAGCTTAGAAAACGAGTAGTTCCCAGAGTGCTGCTGACTACCACAGAAGCCAAACGTAATTTTTGTAGTCATAAAAAAAAAATGTAAACTTTTTCAACCATTTACATTAGTTTCAAGGGGTTTTAGTTAATATTCTAAAAGCAAATTTAGCAAATTAGAGACGTTTTGCATGCTTTTCTATAGCAGTAAATGTGTTAAACCGTTTACTATTAAAATTTCAAGAAATTTGTCCCACTGTCATTCAGGATGGGTACAAGGAAAAGTAAAAATATTCCTTTGTGTTATTGGTGAAAAATAGGCATATCATGTATAAGTTTTCTATTTTATTTATTCCTACTTCAAAAATGCATTCCTTGTGCCCTCTCACCAAACTTTCTCTGAAATTTACTTTAAATTTCTATTAGTAGGTATTCAAAACAATAAGGCAGTGAGGCATTGTTAGTGTTACGTGCTTAGGTGGTGATAAGAATTATTGTAAAATGAAATGTTTATAATATTGATCGTTTAATTATGTTATTGAAGCATATTAAATAATTTTAAAGTGTTGAAAGTGACTTAAGAGTCAGTATGTTGTTTATTTTGTTTGAAAGATACAGCACAACTCCAACTATCTGAATCAATTGGAACCAGATACCTTTAGGATAGTCAACAGTTTGGATAGTTGGGTTTTTGTTAACAGTCTATTTTATTTTACTATTGTGTGTGTGTTTAAATGGGTGTGAATAAGCAATATTTTAAACGAACAGAATTTAATTTCATAATTACAATTTGTTATTTTAAGACGCTGTTCAGTATTTATTGAAGCATATTATACTGTACTTTATTTTTTGTGATAAACCTTTGTTTTATTTATATTTTTTTCATACTACTGTTTGTTGTCATTCACTTCTGTACAAATGTTACGTTCTGAAAAAAATGTGTCAATTGAAGATTTTAAGGTTTATTTAATGACATTCTGAAAGCAATTCAAAAAGCAGTGATTTGGATAGTTGGAGTTCTACTGTACTACACACATTTATTATTGTATGTTGTAGGTTTTACCATAACTGATATTAAAATGAAGAATAATCATAAACCATGAACCATTTTGTAGACCTTTATTAGTATATGGTATATGAATAAAAATGAAGTTGGAGTGATTTTTTTTAAAGCTATGTTAAATAGATAGCTAAATACTAAATGATTCATATATTTAAATGCCTTCCTAGACAGTTTCAAATAGTTGCCTATATGCCTTTAGTTTGCTTATAATTCAACTTTAAAATGTTTTAATTGTCTTGTAATTGTATTTTCCCGATCGGGAATAGGATAGTAAGGATCTCATTTAGAGATTAAAAATATGGCTTGTAGAAAATATTTTACAGGCTGTCTTTTTTCAAACACTGTGCTGAGTGGTATAAGTTTAGTACATATATGTTTATATGCCTCGTTTCAGCTGTATACACAAACTTAATTTTTGTTATTTCAATAGTATTTGATGCAGGAGCGTGATACATTATTTTTGTTATTATATTATTCTTTAGAACACAAGCAAATCCATCTCGTGTATGATCAGATCTCAAATTTGAGAAAATTGTTCAACCGCTTTAAAAGTAGGTCTGATACAATATCTAACTGCCAACTAAACAATTATGAAATGCTGTGCCAATTTGATTAATTTTGAACTGTTTTTCTGTCTTATAATTACAACATCTAAAATCAACCCTAAAATCCTTTTTCAAAGCTATAACCTGATTTGAACATGAATTTAGTGTTAATTTATACAGACAAGTTTGGGGCAGGCTACTTAGATTCATGTGGCAAGCCTAATGGCAGTGGGAGCATGCCAACCTGAACCCATGGAATTGATCAGCTCTCTGCACTACACCTTTTACAGTACATTTTATTATTATTATTTTCTAATTTACTATAAATTGTATTGTAAATTACATAAAAAAATAACTTTTAAAATATTGGGAATTGAGCTTAAAAATAAATGCAGCTTCGGCAAATAAATATTCAGTAACATTTTTTGAAGCTCCTAATCCATATGAAATTGTGCAAACCAGTTGCCAGATGAAAAGGAGACTACAGTTAATGTTCAACTTGTTTTATACATTTACTCTTTGAATTAAATGGGTGCTATACAAAAATGTTGTTAAATTAAAATCGTTCATTTGTTAATACAATTTATTCATAAAGTTTTTGTTGTATTTGGAAAAGTATTCTAATAATATTTGTTTTATACCATAACAATGAGATAATACGATCAATAGAGTTAGGATTGTCAACACATACGAGTTAGTTTAGATTAGTCCTTGTATAACTTAAAAAGAATACAATATTATTAGTGATCCTTTATTAAATATTAAACCGTTATCATCTTGAAAGAAATTCTGAATAGACAGTCAGCAGTTCAAGAGTTACAAAGGAATGTATACAGTTTTTAGTATTTAATAAAAACATTTATGTGTTGAAAATATATAGAGAGAAAACTGTCTACTTTTTCCTAAATATACTAAAATTACTAATCTGTCAAGTTGGTTTTTAACAATGTAATATTTAAAAAAATTTAATAGATTTTTGTATTACATACAGTTATTTGATTTATGTTCATGTTGTTATTTTTAAATGTTCTTATAATTGTTATAATCATAAACAGCTTGTATATTAATTGCATTGTCACACTTTTAAGTTTGCAACCTTCTACATTTTGCTGAATAGTATGTACATAAATATATTTATTATTGCTATAATTATTTTTGTGCATAATTTATGTCTTATTGCTAAGACAATGCTGGTAGTTAAATGATAACCAAAGATACTTAATTGAATGAATAGTTATGTCAATAAATATTTTGTAAATTTTGATCCCATTATGATCAAATGAAGATAGTTTAATCTCGTGGCCGTGTGGGTGTGGAATGGTGATAGTTATTATGCATCTGCTTTAGATATAATTTACGTGAGCTATGTTTAAACATGTAAATTAAAAATTGATATTATACTTACTATTCAGTAGTTTAAACATATTTACTGGTGTAGTTAAACATTAGTAAATTTTTTGTTTATTAGACTACTGCATAGGCCTACTATATTATTGATAATGGGAGATAAATAAATAAATAAATAAGAATGTTAGTTATTGTATTTAGCTCACAAGTAATCATTAATCATACAAGATATCAGTAGGATAAGGTACAATATTCATTCCAAATACAATAAGGATAGTGTCTTTTTATGCAAATTTATGTACTGAAAGTTTATTTTCCTATTACTTTCCCAACAAGTAAAGACGTGTATGACAGGTTTTAGCACCAAATAAACATGACTTTCAGATCAAATGTTATTTAGCTTTTGTATAAAATATTTTGTTGTGTCCCTATTGATGTGTTATCTTTTGGATGTAATATTGATGTAGGTACAAATAGGTAATATTTTCAGTCTGCAAGTTTTTTTGTTAAACATTTTAAATTTTTATAGACAGTTTGTTAAATTTCAAATACCATAGTTATTCTCTAAACAAAATAAATAGACTTTTGTTTTTACGGTTGTTCATAAATTATAGGTGATACTGAAACTGTAGTTGTGTTCATCGTTTGTTCGTGCCAGTGTTTATTCAGAGTTTAATCATAAAATATTGGCCTAGCATTAAGTAATTCTTTGTTTAATGATGAGAAGTTTTTTAGTACACCGAATTGGCATAAAAAAAGTTTAGTGAGTCCTGGATACTATTAGCAACTCATACTAATATAAATAACTTTTAAAAAATCTCAAAACACTTTGTTGACTATGTGAAAAATAAAATAAATTTTGTAATGTTTTCTGATTTATATATCATAATAATACTCTCCGTGAATCATTATTTTTATTTGAATAATCAAGGAACTGAAAATTCTAGTCATAACTATATTAGTTTGTCTACAAATGATTGAGATGACTTTCTTGGTACCTTTCATACCAGATCGAGCGTTCACATTCTCTCACTCGAGGATGTTTTCTCCCATAAATATTTATGTTAACATTCATTGTATTAAGATATTAAATGTGCTTGCATTATAAAATTACAATTTATCATTAGCTAGATAAAAATAAAAAATTGTTATGGACTTAATACATAAGGCTATGATAAATAAACAGCAAAGATTGACTAACATTGCAAAGCCATTCTTCCAACATTGCAAAGTATTTATTTATTGATGCTTTAGTTAATTTAAAACATAGTATTGCAATTTGACAAGTGATATTTCAAGTGTTATTGTGAATCCATAACATAAAAGGTGCTAATAAAACAAACGATTAAATGTTTTGTTTGGATATACTGTAACTAGAAAACTAAAAAACTAAATTTATTGCTTTATTCTAAAAAGAAAAAAATAATCTGACCAATAAAAGTTCTTCAAGAGACTTATAACTATTAAGAATGCAAATTTTTTATTCTGCAAATTATAAATGAAATGATTGATTCTGTGAACTGCTACTTAACTTTTACTTTAAATTAAAGAGAAGAGTTGTTTCTTACAATATGTTATCAGAATTAAAGGTTTAAATTGTAATATTTCTGTCTAGTATGTTGTTGAATTATCTGATATTTTTGAATTATTTGGTCTGAGAATTTTTAACATAGTGTACTCTTTTTGCCATGTTCTTGCCGCATTGTTAAGTTTTGCTGCTCGTTTAATATAAATTGTTATTAATTTTGCCGAAAATGTTGTTATTGTATAGAAGCAGAATACAATTTATGTAAATGTAAAACTGTATTGTAGATATTGCACCAATTGTATGTAGTAAATGCCTGTAATTAGTATATATGTACATGAGACATTAAATAAAATATTCAACATAAATGAGCTTAATTTATATTCCTTGTTCTGTGTATCTGACAGTGTTTTCAATGAGCCTTATGTTAAGGTACTACTCCATCAGTCATGTTTAGAGCATGTAGGGCAGGGGTTTAGTTAACTTATTTCAATATTTAGAAGTCAAATATCCGAGACAAAATGGTAATTGTAATCTCTGAAATTAAAAATATTCCAGAAAAGAACCTTATTCAAGGTGTTCTATGAAGATGTTTAAACATTTGAATTTGTTTAGGTTACCCATTTATGAATCGATAATTTTGAAACTGCACTTTTTTTTAGGTTCAAAATATCACCACCATCCAGCCTCCGTAAATATTAGAGGGATGAAATTTTCACAACATTCTTTTCAAACCTCTATAAAAAATTACAAAGTTTTAAAATTATCTATGCCTAAATTGGTAACCTATACAAAATCAAACGTTTACATCTCTTCTGGGTTACCCAGTATGAATTTGTCTTTTAACATTTGATAACATTATTTTTGATAAAACCATAGACAATCGAATTTGTTAGGTAATGTCTGTTTCCTAGAAATTACTGAATAAGCTAAATAATTATACAAAACAGGTGAACTTAGTTTTTGAAATGAATGTTTTACAGAGCGCGGTAGGTTTTCTTTAAAGTTTGCCTTTAGTAAATGTGGCATAAAAGAAATCAGTAGTGTATTTGTTATTTATAACATAAAATAAAGTTTACCTTCATATTTTAGAGACTTGTTTTACACGAATTTGAAAGGGATCAGTTGATAGCTCTCGGCTATTCATTTGTCATTCTGTTATTGTATCAGTCTAAAGTCAGTTTAATTTTTTAACTCAAATTTCATCTAACACCATAACTCATTCAAAATCCAAATTAAGCTACATATCAATGGTTTTGGTTGATCATCATCAAAAACTTCAGGTTTAACCTCTGCATACTAAAAGCAGAACTACCTGTAACTAAGTATTCAGTCTTTCAGATGTTGAAGAAGCTTTAAAAACCTATTCAGCAGTTAAAACAGCAGCAAACAATGCATGCCTACTGAAATCAAAATACCAACTGAAACTTGAAAATAAGAAGATGCGCATAAGTTCAAAGATACATTTTTAGAGTTTGGCTTACTTATGGAGTAAGGGGTAATACATTGACAAGCTGATTGTGGCAGCTGTATACAAATAAGATGTACAATGATATGAAAATGTCAGACACAAAACATCTCACGGAATCTGACAAAAAGTGAAAGACTATGGACCATTATTAACTCAAAAAATATTCCTGACAGCTTATTAAGAAAAACTTTGTAAAAAATAGGAATAGATGGAAAAAAATGAGAAATCCAATTTTTGAACAAGCTTACTCAACCAATAATCATACTAAACTGTGGCTCAATTAAAAATGACTGATAACAGTTATAAATTTAGACCCTTCTTGTTAATTTCATATCTGAATTAATTCAACATTACCCATTTTTGTAATATTTCTAATAATTCATAAAAGTTAAAAGTGAAATATATATGAAATTTAAATGGCTATTACTTAAAATTTGTATAACCACAAAGGAAGAGGTAATGATAGTAAGTAAGCTGGGTCACTAAGATCTGCAAGATTAATTGTTGCTATTACAGGGGAGTTCTTTGCCAATACGTTCCTCTTGTGGTAAACCACATCTTTTGTTCTTGTACAATACATTTCTGAATACACAGCCATATCATAGATACAGAACACCTCAACCATTAGAAGCTTAATTTTTAAAGCGTTCTAATAAACAAAATCTGTAAGTGCCTGATAACTTTTTTTCCAGTTTTCAAATTCCTAATTGGCTCACCCAATTCAGTATTTAGATCACGCACAGTTTACCTTCTATAACCCAGGTTGATAATTAATTGTTGAATGTGAATACATTTCTGATAGATTCAGTATAAATAGCCAGTAACATACTTGGAAATATATACCTTTATATAATGCTTCACGAACCATGAATGACCACAATTTAAATGAAAAAATCGGTGTTTAGTATGTAAGCACTCATTGTCAACATGTAAATCCATATTTTGGTAAAGTATAATCATGCATTGATGTGTATGAAAGAACTCCACAGCTTGATTCCCTCCCTCCCTGAAAATTAACAGTCATTTCTGCAAGAACACCAATCACTCCAGTTTCTAATTCATTATTACAAATAGTCTACAACTAATTATATAGAAACATTTTTAAGATGGCAATTAATTTAAGAAATGTATTTGTTGTAGTCATGTTTTGTGAAATTTATCTAAATTACATACTCGTCATTGTTTATTCAGACTTCTAATCAATATTCCTTTTATTTTATCCACAAAACCATTGATATAGGGTTAAATTTGGATTTTGCACGGTAATAATTACTACTTTGCAATAAATGTTAATATTATTATATATAAAGAATTTAATTCAATTAAATTACGATCAATTGCCAACTAAGCACTCCTATATGAACTAATAAAACACACATTTCGTGTACGAAGTACAGTTGAACACGAAATAGCCGCACATTGTGGTGTATACGTTACGGTGCTCGGCTCGGCTTGCCCCAGTGACGTAGCGGCAGGCAGAGGCGGGGAGAGGGACCTGCACATGGCCCCTACCATGTATTCTATATACCGTGACGGTGAGCGGCACAGTATGTTGGCGGTTTACCGAAGTCAATCCTCTGATTGCGATCTTGACATGTTCATTGATGAACTCGAGTCTTATTGTGAGACTAGGTCCGGGGATTGGGCGCACTGGATTATTGATGACACGAATATTTGTATTTTGCAGGATACCCAGAATGCGCTATCGCAACGTTATCTTGATGTATTGTATGAAGCGGGCTTTGCCAGTTATATAAACAAGTCAACTAGAGTGACAGCGTATTCTGAGAATTGTATTGACCATATTTTCTCAGGCGGTTTGAACTTAAATAATATTCAATCCAGTATAATTCAGAGTTAACTGATCACCATTTTGTGGTAAGTGAATATACTATAGAAAATCAAATTAAAAATAGTTTAAAAAAGGAAATAACATACTTAGATGAAACAAAAGTCAGCCAATTGATATTTAACCATGATTGGGGTTCAGTTATTAATAATGATGATTTAAATTGTTTTGTGGTAGCTGCCATAGCTGGGAGATCACAACATCGTGACAATCCAGCTACCAGATGTGTCGCTTGTTTAGAACTACCCAGGGTGTACGTACAGCTTTAAAGAATTGCTGTGGATGAGAATAACATCAAACCCCCTAATAAAAGTTTATCTCGATTGTGAAGAAAGTTCTTTTAGACAGCTGAAGGATGAGCGGCCACAGGGGTCTGTACTTGCTCCAATTTTATTCAACGTGTATACTGCTGACATCCCAATCACAAAGTCTAGACAGTTTATATATGCGGATAATATAGCTTTAGCTATAGCTCTTCCAGAGATAAGACGTCAGTAGGCAATACTCAAAGAATTCAATAAGTGACAGGAGATCACTACATTTTTATAATCAATGAATATATAATCATGAATTTTGGATATTTATCCCAATATACATCGCAGCTTTATAGTTAACAAATGGTAGCTGACAACAAACCATACGATATATATCGCATGGTACGATATATATATACATATATATACTTAAATTGTAGTTGTGAATGTTTTTTAAATACAATTCAGGATTTTTTGCAAAAGTCAACGTTAACTTTTTAAATTTACCAAAATCAAGCCTTGGATAGCACCTGAACTTCTGAGATCAATTAGACATAGGGACCAATTAAGCAAACAAGTAAAAAAAAAAAAAAAACCATTCAATCCTCAAATTAAAACGCGTTTTAAGAACTATAGAAATGTTTTAAATTATCTAATTAGGGATGCTAAAGAGACATTTTACAAAAACCAGATATATAGCGCTAAAAATAATCCCAGGAAACTTTTGAGAAATTTTTCACAACAGATGGGGACGGGGATAAAGTGTGATAGGTTTCCAGTTGAGCATTTTTCAAACTCGGAAAAGGAGCGAAAACATGAAATCGGGAGTAGCTGATAGATTTTATGAATATTATGTAGGAGTTGGTGCGAACCTTGCCAGTGCGTCCCCCCTTGTGGCCGATGTCACAGTTGAAGATAAAGCACATAGGGTGGATTCCGTGTTCCAGCTTGAGCCAATCTCCGAAGAAGAACTGGAGAAGTGCATTTTTGGCTTGAAAGGTGGTTTTGCATGTGGTATTGATAATATTCCTGCCTCAATATTCAAAAATAATTTTCATTCGATAAAAGAACACTTGCAAATTATAAATGGAAATATAACGAAAGGTGTGTTTCCAACTTCTTTAAAAACTGGAAGAGTTGTTCCGATTTTAAAAAATGGAAAAAAGCCTGTTTGTTAATTACAGGCCTGTAACCCTCTTAAATGTGATGGCTAAGCTTCTAGAGAAATGTGTCAGAAATCAATTGCAGAAGTACATATTAAATAACAACATGTTATACAACAACCAATTCGGTTTTAGAAACGATAAACATTTAAATGATGATTTGTTCAATTTAACTACAGAAATACACTACATAATAGGTAGAAACAATAAACCATTATTAGTATTTATAAACCTTGCTAAGGCTTTTAATACAGTTGACCGTGACTTAATAATAAAGAAACGAGTGCATTGGTATTGTTGGCACGGCTTTAAATTGGTTTAAAGATTATTTAAGTGACCGGTTTCAAGTATTCTCTATAATGGGCCAACACAGCTTACGTAGGAAAATTGATTTTGGTATAATTCAAGGTAGTACGCTGGGACCACTCCTTTTCCTAATTTATGTAAATAATCTTGGTAAAATAAATTTAGTCAGTGGCAGTTCTTTTCTTTACGCTGATGACACGCCTCTATTATTTGAAGGGGCCAACTGGCCTGAAGTGTATAGACTGGCGGAACGTGGCTTGCTCGCCGTCAGGCGGTGTTTTGAACAGACTCAGCTCACATTGAATGTTAGCAAAACTAAACATATTGCTATTTCCTTAAGAGCTGATGCTGACCCTATAGATCAACGCTTACTACTACACACTTATGGCTGTACTGTTGATTATAAGACTTGTGCGAATGTGAATAAGACTTGAGTGTGTTAGTGAATAAAAATATTTCGGTGTGATTTTTGATAACCGGATGAAATGGAATAAACATATTGATTATATTAGGAACAAGAAAAGAACATTTATTTTCATTTTTTATTCTCTAAAAAATTTAATTTCGTTAGATCTTATCCATCAGCTATACTATGCATACATTCAATATGTTTTGCAGTATGGTATAATAGTATGGGGTGCCACATACAAGTCAATAAGTTTACCTTAAGAATTAACTCAGAAGGCTTGTTAAGAAAGCCGCTCTCAATAAAGTTTTCCTACAGAGTTGCTGTTTGATGAAATGAAAATCTGTTCGATCAATCAGCTTTACATAAGGTGTTTACTATGGTACATATATAGAAACAAAAATAATATGTTCACTATTATCGGTCATAATTATCCTACTAGAACCGCGGTAAATATAGGCATTAGAATCCCTAGACTGTCTAAATAAGCCAATTTAACAAGCTCGTTTTATGTTTCAAATATTCTGTTTGCTAAATTACCGGCCTGCATAAGATATTTAGATACTTATAAGATAAATTTCTATAAAAAATTAATAAATAACTGGTTAATATAATTGATGAGGCTGAGCCGTACCTTTGGATACACGTGGGTATTGAACCCTCAGTGGTACATTGACTTTATATGAGGGTCGTCAGACCAATGCTTGTATATGGAGCCATTATTTGGTTACCCAAGTTCCAACAAGTCACTGATGTAAAAAACCTAACTAAGGTGCAGCAGTTAGCTTGTTTGGGAATCCTTGGGGCATTTAAGGGTACACCCACCACTGCAATGGAGGTGCTGTTAAGTCTGCTCCCCTTGACATATTTATCATGGGAGAGGCAAGGCTTGCGGCATATAGGCTCCAGACCAGCGGATGCTGGCAAGCTCAATATGCCAGTAAGCATATTTGATTGTTATTTCACTTAGAAAATGGCATTTCAAAACAACTCGTACAAAATTTAGACATTTTCGAGATAATCAACTAATGTTATCGCTTTAGATATGTCTTCGGTAACCAGCTCCTTAATTTTCTAATAGTTATTTTTTTTCTTCTGGTATTCTTAAAACAGTGTTTCAAAATTTCATAACTGCGGTTTGAATGGATATAAGAAAAGTAAATTAATTTGAATGTTTCGAGATTGTGAGATTACACAAATAGGACATTTTCTTTAATGCATATAAGCCAGAATTTATTTTTGAGCATATTTTTAATACACGTGAATCCCATTAAAGATGTTCATCTATAAATAATCCCAAGTAGTTTGTCTTATCTAATTGTTTAATCAGATTCCCATCTACTGTTATTTTTTAAACAAACTTACTTTTATTTTGTTTAGTTGAAAAATATTTGAAATGGGTTTTCTCCAAATTAAAGTGTAAGTTATGGGATAGTAAATAATTTTTAATGTTTATTAGTTCGATATGGGACACAGATGTCATCTCTGTCTGTATATTACTAGACACCTTCAGGTTTGTCATATGCGTATAAACACATGTTTTCTCTAGGAACCAGGGTCAAAGTATATTGCACACCATTTAGGTAGCACAGGAATAATAATGGGCCAAGTATAGAGCCCTGAGGAACTCTATATTGGCACAGTTTTTTTTGTTGACTTAACAGATGTTAGCCAATCTCCTTTCTTAGATGTGAGTTCTATAAATTGATATCTGTTGTGTAGGTAAGATGCAAACCTTACCTACACACTTGTATTCCTTGTTATCTACACCCATATCTTTTAATTTCTTTAGTAATGTACTGTGGCATACTCTATCAAATGCTTTTGAGAGATCCATAGAGATTCCAATTACAAGTTCTTTTTTATCTATAGAATCTATTATCGATTCAATATATTGAGTTGCTGCTGTTATTGTAGAAAAACCTGAGCGAAATCCATCCATGCTGGACGCTATCAATTAATGATTTTGCAGGATATTAATCAGGATAATTGGACATATTGGACCTATCCCCTTTCTTGAAAATGGGAATAGTTTTAGATATTTTTAAACTGATTGGAAATGGCCTGATATGAAAGAGGAGTTTATTAGATGAGTAAAAATTGGGGCTAGTTCTTGTTTTGTATTCTTTATTATTTTCATGGGAATCTCATCATGACCACATGATGCCAAAGATTAATAAGGTTATTAATAATATCTGTGACTTCAACACAAAAGATGGGTTTACAACGGAACATTGTAGAGGTGTCTAGTAATTTTTTACTTTCAATATTAGAAAAAGATGATTTTGTTTGTTTACTATTAATGTTTGCTACATTTAAAAAATAATCATTAAAGTGATCACATATTAGACGAGGGTCCTTATAAGCAATACCATTGTGATTAATGACATAGTCAGTAGTGTCGCTGTGAGCTCCATTACCCACTTCCTTGTTTATGATATTCCAAGAGGTTTTCATTATATTATGTGACTTTTCAATTTATTATCATAGTATTGTTTTTTAACTGCTGAGCTTTTAGTTTGTAAGACTTATATTTATTTTTGAACGTTAAGATTTGTAGTTGGTTTTTTTGATTCCCCAGCTAATTTAGACTGTTGAATAATTTCACTTTTTTCTAATTTCAAGGAGTACCATGCTTTTGACTGATTGTTTAATTTTCTAATGATTCGAGGAAAAGATGAATAAAGTGACCTTTAAAGATCCTAAAAAATGTATCACACTTGTTGTGAGCAGACGCACGATACACATCTTCCCAACTTTCCTCTTTTAAAAGTTCTCTCAAATGTGCCATGTTATCTACAGAAAAGTTATAAATAAATTTTTTTTAGAGGATTAGACTTCCAAGTGTTCTTGGTTTTGACCTTCAGGGTTAGTAACTGAGCATCATGGTCTGATAAGGCAGTGACTATGCTTTCCACTTTAGTATCAGAGCACTTAATATTTGTGAGAAAATTATCTATTGCCGATTTAGTATTTTGAGTTACCCTTGTAGGAAAATCAACCAAGTAAGTAAATCCATGCCTAACTAGTACATCTGAAAACTCAATAACGCTTTTGTCATTTCTTAATACATTAATATTGAAATCCCCTGCAACTACAATATGTTTACATTTACGCAATAGAGCTCCCAGCAACACACTCAACCTATCTAAAAATATGGCTAATTTAGTATTTGGAGATCTATAAATTATTCCAACTAAGATAAAAGTCATTATCTGTTATAAATTTTTTCACAAGTGCACTCAAACTGCTTATCCTCCACAGTAGCTGAAATATGAGGAGACACAACTACTGAACTCCACCAGCCAGCCCTGCCATTTGCGAGAATGGCAACACCACCACCTGTTGTACTATGACGAGAATAGTGTGATACCAACTGATAATCATTCAAGTGTAATCTATTAAATTCATTTTGTGTTCAGATATCACTAAAATGTCAGGATAAATCTAAAATGCCATTCTGATAACGTTATTTCTAACGGTTCTATGCGACTTGCCAAATGTTGTATATTTTGATGTAATATCTTTATTTTCGAAATATAATTGCTCTTAAGATTTTTAGCGCTATTTGTTAAGTGTTGACTGTTATTGTTGCGCGAGGAGAGTTTAAAGTGGAGCTCGGCAGGTCCCCTAAAGCAACTACACCAGGTCGCAGTAGTTCTGGAGTTGAGCCTCCGTCCAGTCTTCTACTGGGGGAGTCCTGTGATGCGATACCATTGTAACTGGCTCCAGCTGGATGTAAAGGAGGTAGGCTGGATTTTGAGCTAACTTGTAGATTTTCCTCCTTAGCTTATGCTCTTCAACAGGGCCGCAAACTCCTGATGCTTCAGACCGTTTCTTAGTGTCCTTGATGCTCTTTCATCATACACAATTATTCTGACTGGAACTTTAGTTATACGTTGGAAGTATACAATGTTTTTTGCGAATATCCCAGGAGAGATGTTGTCCCTTATACAGCCCAACGGCAAGCAAATCAGTTTCTCGAAACTTCTGTGTGTGAAGTGTGATGTAAAATCAGAGAAGGCATTGTTGTAATATGATTCTGTGGGTTTACTGTAGAACGTTGGTTTGGTTACCAGGCCATACACTGATGCTTGCTCCTTGTGATCTTGGAATGTCAGGTGTTTAGTTATGGAATCTTCTTTCTTAGGCTGATTAAATATGTTCCTGGATGTTAATGCCACCCCAGCACTCATTTGTATTTTGTCATTGAAGTCTCCTGATATACAGTGGGCAAAAGCTATATGAGGATTATACCTGTAGTTATTTATTACATGCTGCATATTCGCTTCTATCACTTTGATTAACCTGTCGTCTTCTATCCGGATGGGTACAGTTGAGTTTAAGGTTGAAATTTTAGACAGCAGATCTGCTGAACCCGATGTGTTGCTTAATGTAGACTGCAATTTTGACATTAGTTTGAAGAAAGTTATGATCAGTCATCTGCTATGTAACATAAAACAAGTATAATAAATAAATTTGGATACCAAAGTATGCAACAGAATTTCAACTGGACCAACAACTAACAATAAATAAACATATAATACAATTAAATATTCAATACATACAAGTAGTAGTAATGAAGATAGCAGTTCACTTCAGCCCCTCAAGGTTCGACGCCTCTAAGATGAGAACGGCAGCTTAATTTTTTTTCTTCCTCAGGAACATTCTGCCGGCGCTGGTGATCTACGCATACTTATAGTTCTTCTGCACTTTGAAGTTCCTAACCTCAGCCCATAGATGACAGATTTCTCTCCCTAGTGATAGATTGATGAAAATTCTTCTCTCACTCTGATACTCGAGCTTCACTGCTTTGATCGACCTCTTCACTCTTGCCCTGCGGCACATTTCATCCATATCTAAACAATGGCAAAACTTCAATATAATTCTGCGGGGGGACTCAGGTTTGTTTAGATTCTTCGCCAATCTATGCACAGCATCTATCATCGTGTCCTCCAAGTTGAAGTTCAGGGCATTAGCTACTCTCTTCACAACGGCAACAATATTTTCATTTTTTTCTTCCGGAACACCGTTAATTTCCAGGCAGTTACTGCGAGAGTATTGTCCTCCTGCAATAAGTTTCTTCCTAACTTCACTGACAGATATTTTTAAAACATCATTTTCACTCTTCAAATTATCAATAATTGATTCACAACTTTTAATACTGTTACTGTTTTTAAGTGTAGTGTCCTTACAATCTTTAATGTTGTCAAAACATAAATCCATGGACATGCTCATGTCCTCCTTAAAACATTTAATGTCATCCTTTATCTTACTAATTTCATTCAAACATTCATTGTTACCTAACTTAATTTGTCGTATTTCATCTAATAATAGATTCAATTTTTCGTCCACTGTCATATTATGTTCTTCCTGACTAGAACTATTATTGCGAGTATTATGCTTACTGGACATTATTGAGTAAAGCTGCTTATCACTTGACCTTGACAAGGTCACTGACAAACTCACTGAAACAACGCGCCAAATCGCTCCTAACCTCAATGCCTACAAATTCACAGTTTGCACGGATTAACACTTCTTCAGCATAGCAAATACTTCTTTTAGTTAAACACTACTTTTGCACTAAATCACAAACAATAATAACATTAATCTGTGCACAAACACTAAATACTAAGGAGCGATGAAACACGTGTCAACCAGCGAACATCTTATCCCCTCCACTAGCTGTTTTCTAAAGTAAGTTTGCTGAAGTCCTACCTCTCCTAATTTACTAATTTCAGGGTTCTTAGCTGTTGCAATTCTCAGGTACGTCATCAACTTCACATGATATTGATATAACAGGTTGATAACTATTATATCAAATAATGCCTGCCCTCCAAAAAATATTACAACTGAATCAAGATGCATTCTTTGGAAGATCTACTTTTCACAGATTCTGCTAAAAAAAAGTTGAAACATTACTAATTTTCCAATTTTTAACTTAATTCTTTTACTATACTACATTTAATGACACATTAGTCTTTAAAATCAGTTATTAGTCTACTTGTTTACATATAATTATAGAACACGTTAAAAAATATAATTGAAAAAAAAGGGTGTTTACTTACCTTTTGGTGACAATCAATGTTTCTTCCAGCTGACTAGGGTGTTTTGTGGTGATCCTCCTAGTCCTTAGAAAACCTGTGTTACATTTTTTACAAAATAAAATGATCCAGACTCATCATTTATTTAAAAAAAAAATTGTTGCCCTTAAGTTTAGAAGGGCCAGTGGCCAAGCATTTTAAGGCATAAGAAATTTATGTCTGATTTAAGATAGTGCAGGTTCGAATCCTTACCTTAACTGTTAGTTTTTATCAGCAATATTCACCTTGTACTGTACTGACTCTCTCCCTTACTATCCAATGAGTCCACTGCACAGATCAACAGTCTATGGGGAATGGTAGAGTAAGGCTTGGGTCACATTCAGCATGTTTCAACTTATGTCACTTATGTACAACCGCGACATAAGTGTATCGCATTGAATTAAATGGTTTCAGTCACATTCAGCATGTTTTCGTCGCGGTAGACTTCTGACCACGGCTGGGTGCGGTTTTCGGTTATGGCGGTGAAACTGCTGGAAAACCGCTCCACATGCTACCAAATGAGGCAGTCACATTCAGCGGACTTGCCGCAGCTTGTCCTTCCCCCTCTCCAAGTTATTCGTTGTTGATGTCAGTCATTTGTATACAACCTGCGCTGTGGGAGTTCTTATGTTGCTTATTGTTCATGGATATTATTTTATTCTTTATTATTTTTCTTTTACTATGTTTGACACGGAAAAATTCACTAATGAAATTTATCTTCTTCCACTATTGTGGCAGATGTCTAACAAAGATTATAGCAATAGAGACATGAAAAGTAAAATAATGGTCAAGTTTAAAACAAGTCTCAAGTTTAAAATCAGACTTTTTACTGTGACCTGTATGCAAAAATATTTTATACTATTCGTTTTTTAGCTAAGAAAAAGTTTTACAAAGTCAACCACTCACAAGTGCCTACGAATGAAAACGAGTTACGTTAATTTAAATCTGGCCTGTGAGTGCATGTATTATTAATTAATAGATTCTTACCTCAAAGTAACAGCCAAATGTTCTGCTGATATGGACAATTTTAATCTTGTATCCTGCTTCACAATACTGTCCCTCAAAATAGAACACAGTTCTGAAAATAATGGTTCATTCATCCAGAAATAAGAGAATAACTTCAATTAGTCGTTTAATAAATATACCATCAGGGTATAGTACTGGCCCTCTTGCAAACGCATTGTATTAAAACCGTGTTTACACAAAAGTTAGACCTAAAAGTTGACAACAAATTGTTTGTATAAAACTTAAAGTTGCTCTTCTCAAATTAGAGCAACAAGTGGAAGATATTTTGTAGAAAATTAAAAGTTGATTTTCTCAACTTTAGAGAAACAAGTGGAAATTTTGTTGCCAAAGAATTGACGCGCGAAAGATTAAAAGACAGTAGTGTCAAGGATGTCGGATGAAGAAGACGCAATGATTGCCGTGGTTGCCTGTGTCATCATAGCCAGCCACTGTACAAGAGGTCCCCTAAGATTTTGGGTGACACCCTCGTTGAAGGCTAGGGATTGGTAAAGTGGCAGTGACATGATAACTGATCTTCAAGAAGATGATGTTGATCCGTTGAGTGGTGAGCTGAGGTGCGACAGGAGCGTCGAAAACTTTCTCAGAATGACCAGTAGTGAGTGACTTGAGTATATGATTTCAATCAGGGTGGCTACTCAATCATGTAAAAAAAAAATTCAAGCACAATTCAAGGTTTTTTCCAAGGTGTTTCAAACAAAATTCAAGGCACGCTTACAGAAGAAAATATTTCTGAATCGACGTAATCTCTCATACAATACATAAAAAAGCACATGTTTATAGCTAGGCATGTCAATAATCTTGTAGGCCATAAAGAAATTGAAATATTGCATAAGTATCCTAGGATTAATTAGCAGTTACCTAAAATTTTTTATTTCATTGATAAGTAGGCTCAAAATCTAGTGATATGCCTAGCTTACTTTAATACAATTTTTACTAATAAGCCTACGGACTATTTGCGATAGGCCCAGCTTTAATTAATTACTGTTGTATCAATAACACGATGAGTTGAAAACAAAACTAGTTTTTTATCTGATGTGTATGTGAAAAAACCAACATATTTAAAAATCGTTATTTTTCGACAACTTTTTTTCATTTTACATGTTTTGGTAACTGTGCAATTTCTTGTCACCTCTGAAAATACAATTTCTTGTTGAAAAAATGGTTAAATGTGAGTTTTTTTTGAGGAGGTTAATTTCATCCGCAGAAAACTCTTTTTTAACGGAAAATCAAAAAACTAGTTTTTTATCTGATAGTGAAAAAAACAACTTTAAAAAAATAGTTTTCCGTCAAATTTCTTTTCCATTTCACATGTTTTTTTTTAAGCTGAACTCGAATGTATAACTGTGTTTGCAGTAAAATTATTTATTTAGCCTGAAAAATACATTTTATACTTACATAACTTAACTTATCCTAATTGTCTATTTACTCAACAAAAATTCGTAATTTGCATTAAATTCGGGTGTTTGGCCTCCGTGACGGCCTGCGGATGTAACTCTGGCGGAAATATTGATGAATTTGGTTTTTGTGATTAATAGTTGCTATATATAATGATCGCGTAATGGCCGCTAATCGCGACTCGCTGCGAAAGTAGTTTTTCGTTATATCTCAAGAAATAATGGTAATAGACCAAATTCGTATTCATTACAAAAAAACACATAAAAAAAAAAAAAACGATGGTTAAAATAGTATTTAAACTAACAGAAATATGTCAAAAATACTATAAGTTGTGATATTGGTTTTCCGAATTTTTCGGTAAAATACGTAATTTCCGCGAAATGTTTTTTATGCTGATCACGAATATATAATTGGGTTATCCAGTAACATTATTTTTTCGGCCTGAAAAATACCCTTTTTACTGACCTAACCAAACATAACTGAACTTATCATGACTTTTTACTCGACAAATAGACATAATTTGCGTTAAATTATTGTGCCTGGCCTCCGTGACTGCCTATCATCCGTCATTCCGGCAGGAGTATGCGTTAATTGTTTTTTGTGATTAAAATCTGATGTATATAATGATCGCTAATCGTGATTCGCCGCGAAAGTAGTTTTTCCGTTATATCACGAGAAATAATTTGTTTAGACCAAAATAGTTTTCAAATTCTTATTTACCGCAAAAACAACACATCAAAATAAAAAAAAATGATAATATCATTTAAATTAACGGAAATTATAAAAAATACTAAAATGACATTAGATTTTTCGAATTGTTCGGTAAAAACGATTTCCGCAGAATAAAAAATTCTCACGAAATTGTAGTCAATTATTGACCCATTTCAGGTAATTTTCAAATGTTGTTTGGTGGCAAAAACTACATAATAACCTTGTTGGTTTTAATAAATAATAATTCACACAAAACTAAAACAGTTTGTCAAAAATTACGATTTTAGAGTTAGTAGGTCTGGACCTTTAAATCAATAAACTACAACACAAAACGTTCCACACTTGAAACAACATCCAATGAACTTTATATTAATGTTTTTATCAACGATAAATTGTTAAGTAACTCTGCATTTTATTGATAATAACTGAATAAATAAACTGGAAGGTTAATTACCAAAACACATTATCTCTTCTTGTTGCCCACCTGTTGTTGCCGGTAATGGTAAACGTAAACAAAACAAATGCATCAGCCCAGCCTGTTGTCGATGTATTTTCGTTATTTAAAAAGAATGCAACAGTTTCATTGAAACAATAATTCGACACACAAAACGTTTCAACATTTTACAAATAGCTGCAGTAGAACAGACAGTAACAGTAAGCGTCATCGGATATCAATAGAACAAAACGATAACTCCCAAAGTTTAGTCGCAACTTTAACCTGCAGCGTAAGTTGCAACAGAATGTCAAAAAATCTAAGAGGCGACGCTTAACATTGGATTGATTTGCATGTTTCGGCAAAATGCGGTGGGTGAAGCTATCATATTGTCTGCAACAGCTTCATTCAACTGTTTCGGTTGTAACCGTTTTGTCAAACTATTCCATGTGTATTATTTTGAACATATCAGCGTGCCGAGTCGACTCGTGTCTTATCATAGGAAGATTGACGAGGTTTCCCGAACTTATCGCTTGAGTTTAACTGGAGCCCTGAAGTCCGAACCTTCTTGACGTCACCGGATTACTCTAGTCTCGCTCGACGAGAATTCCCGATGGTTACCGAAATTCCAGCATATTTCCAGGTTTTTTCAAGGCGCCGTAAAATTCAAGCATAATTCCAGGTTTTCCCGAAATTCCCAGTGAGTAGCCACCCTGTTTCAATGATCGGACATAAAATCAAGAAACATGACACAAACTGCAGGAAAGCAGTAACCTGTCTAAGATGTTCCCTACAAGTTGTTTGCACAAAGAGTGCAGCAACAAATCTTCCACTTTTTGCTGTCAACATTCTTTGATCTTTATCGACACTCCACGGGAAACCAAAATTTAGTGGTAAAAGAAAAAGTTGTTGTATTTTGTAAAAAAAGCAACAAATTGCTGCAACTTGTGGAAAACTTAATGTAAGACTTTGGAGTAAATGTGACTTAATAGGTGCCGCGTTTACACCGAAACTCCTACTTTTCTTGTGTATTAAATATGAACTCAGGCAAGTTATCCTCCCTTCGTGAAGACATATTTTCAAGTTGACAACAAATTGTTTGTGGAAAACTAAAAGTTGCTCTTCTCAAATTAGAGCAACATGTGGAAGATATTTTGTAGAAAATTAAAAGTTGATTTTCTCAACTTTAGAGAAACAAGTGGAAATTTTGTTGCCAAAGAATTGACACGCGAAAGATTAAGACAGTAGTGTCAAGGATGTCGGATGAAGAAGACGCAATGATTGCCGTGGTTGCCTGTGTCATCATAGCCAGCCACTGTACAAGAGGTCCCCTAAGATTTTGAGTGACACCCTCGTTGAAGGCTAGGGATTGGTAAAGTGGCAGTGACATGATAACTGATTTTCAAGAAGATGATGTTGATCCGTTGAGTGGTGAGCTGAGGTGCGACAGGAGCGTCAAAAACTTTCTCAGAATGACCAGTAGTCACTTGAGTATATGATTTCAATGATCGGACATAAAAACAAGAAACGTGACACAAACTGCAGGAAAGCAGTAACCGTTTAAGATGTTTCCTACAAGTTGTTTGCACAAAGAGTGCAGCAACAAATCTTCCACTTTTTGCTGTCAACATTCTTTGATCTTTATCGACACTCCACGGGAAACCAAAATTTAGTGATAGAAGAAAAAGTTGTTGTATTTTGTAAAAAAAGCAACAAATTGCCGCAACTTGTGGAGAACTTAATGTAAGACTTTGGAGTAAATGTGACTTAATAGGTGCCGCATTTACACCGAAACTCCTACTTTTCTTGTGTATTAAATATGAACTCAGGCAAGTTATCCTCCCTTCGTGAAGACATATTTTCAAGTGACGGACCTAGGTCGTCATCCAGTAGAGCGGTAGCACCGCCCAGTGTGACAGCACTCAGCAGATCCGCCAGTAACCGCTGGAAACAATTGAAAAGCAGCATTTCTACCATGATGTGAAACACGCCGAATGTGACCCTAGCATAAGGTTAAAGAGGAGATCGGCCTCTCCTTAAAGAAAATTGTGAAATAGGGGTTTGTACTTCCTGTAAATAGAACTTAATTTCTTAACAGAGATTATTTCACTTCAAATGGGTTTTTGCTTGGTTGCAACAGTCACTACAATCATATACTATGTTGAAATTGGAAGGTCACAGGATTTATCCATTGCTGTGCTAATTCGTTCTTCGAGTTGGGAAATTTTGGAATGAGATGAAAGCGATCTTTTTACTTCTTTTTACTTATATGGTGTAAAATGTTGGCTTTGGATAAGTGTATGGGCAAAGCCAATTTTGTCAGAATTTTAAATATGCTAGTATCTTATTTCTCCCATTGTATTCGTTTATGGCCTAGAGCCCCGTGTGACCATACTATGTTCCCATGTTAGTAGAGTATATAAGATAGAATAAATAAATAGAATTTGTCAGAATAATAAGTAGAATAAACTTATTAACTGAAATTAGGGATCTTTTTGAAACTTACATGATTTTTCAGAACTTTGGTGTTTAGTACTAATATTACGTTCTGGAATATATGTGACTGGCAAATGTACCGTTTAGTTTACTTTTTACAACCTAGAAATGAACGTGTGCTAAGATCTAAAATTAGACTGTTTTCAGCATGAAAGAACTGCTCTCTATTACTGTAGTATTAAAAGCTTGTGCAACTATTACAACCAGTCACATTCAAATTACAGTAGCAGTTACAATTGCTACTTTATTCAATTTTCTCCTCCCACTGTAGAAAATGTCGTCTGTAGGAATAAGGAGTGATGAACTGTGTTGTTTGTTATTGGATTGCGTTAGAAGTTTGCTTGGATTTAATAAACACCAAGGCAACATCGAGTCATAAGTAAGCCATACCATAGTATCTCAGGTTTGTCTGTTTGATGATTTATTGTTTACTTTAGTGATTAGAGTAGTAATTAATGTTATCATTGATATTGGGATTTCTCTTTATCCAATTGGCACATTTATCTGGATATTAGAGGTTTTATTGTATTTCTATTGTGCAATTAATCAATTATTCTTTACTTATCAAATTCGCTGACAAAGTTCTGACGACAATACAGAATCCAAAAATGAATTTGCTGCACTAAACCAAATTAACTTGGGTTCGTAAACATCATCTAAGCTAGCCTTTTTTTGACTTTAATTTAAAAAGTCAAAATTATTGATCTTTTTCTTATGAGCATCTTCTTGAAGAGGCAAGCATGCAGCCTCCAAATCCTTAATTACATCGTATAAAGCCTGTTTTTTAATGTCTCATTTCAAGTACTCAAGGCGATAGGTCCCAAAGACATGGGTATTTTCTATTTAAGTTGAAAATATAACAACATTCCCCCTAGAACATTTAGGATCACTCACTGTTAGTAATTAACAAAAATTCAATGTAAAAACAGAGAACATTTGGTACAACTAACATCTAGTACACTAGTAAACACTGTCACATTAGGTGGGAGGGTTCTAGTTACTAGCTGTTAGTTTGACACTAGCAGTACACAATAGCATATACTAGTAGCACGAAAAGTTGGATATGTTCAACTCTTCAAGCTAGTGAAATTTAACTAGTATCATGCTGTTGTTGGTAGTTGCTACTGCCTGTCACATTGGCTACTTAGAAGTCGCCTTTACCAAATAAGAGGAGTAGCATAAAACCTTTAAAAACAAACTGATAAAACAAAGTTTTACTGATATACAGTTAAGATATATTTTTTTACTTAAAAATAAACAAGTACAAGCATATCCTAAATAAGAACAAAAATATGTTTTTGCTGACAACATCCTCAAACAACTTTCAGTCACTTGTTTCTTCTTTCTGGCGATCAGATTTCTTCGATTTCTTCTTCTTGTGACTACGATGTCCAGGACTTCGACTCCTACTCTTGTGTTTTCTTGATCTCCTTTCAGTGGACCTGCTGCGAGATCTGTGCCTGTGCCTAGACAGACAAAAATCAGGATAATAGGAGTGCAATTAACACGGTTTCCCCCCATAATTTGTAACTTATAGAGCCAAGTAGCAAATTTTGCTTTCATCACCAATAGCCTTACATGTTCTATTAATTTAATTTTTCCAGAATTCGTTGTATGGATGTGCGATGCAGCAAATTTTTTTCGATTCGATGAAACGATGCGATTCAAAGAATTTCGATTTGATGCGAATCGATTCACACATACAGAATTATGGTTTTTATTAAGTTTTAGAAGGGTTAGTGTAACGATAACACACTTTGTTACAGGTACCGTATCTTGCTAGTACAAAGAAAGATAATTTAAAACTTAAATTTATTAATCATATATATGTTTATATAGTTAATATTATATGTAGGAAACAAAAATATAAAAATAAACTTAATGTACAAGTCAGAAGGTCAGTTTAAAATAATATATAGAAGTAAGTTGAAGGGATTCATAAAACGTAGTTCATCTAAAGCACAATAAATCACAATTATTTTGAAATAAAATTTCAGGGCTTAATAGATTTGTTTAACACTAACCATGCTTATGTAATTAAGTCAAAAGAGGGACAAATATAGGAAAAGCTAGTAATTAAAAAAGTTGATGACTCTGCCAATTAAATGCCAATAGTTGTACTGTACTGTTGTTATAGGAGGGCAACTGGTCAAAATTATAAAAATGCAATTTGTTAAAATTTAAATAATATATTTCATAGGCAAAAAGAAGAAAGTATAAAATAATGGAAAACAACTTAATTATTGTTATTTACTATCATTGTTGGAAAATGTTGACAGCCATATATAACTGTTTATTTTTTAACTGATCATGAGTTGACTTAATTGAAAATTAATGTAAAGTTACATAAGCATAAATTAAATGTAATAAATCACAAATCATTATCAGTCAATATATTAAAATTAGTAAAACAGTATCAACATATGCAATCAAATGTAATTTACTGAGTACATTGAGTTTTTATATTAATTTGTATTTAAAATATTTTCCAATAAACAGGCCAAAAATAGATGTTAATGGACCTTATTTCGTACAACATATACAATAAAATGCAATTTACTGAGTACATTGAGTAATATAAATTTTTATTTAAAATATTATCCAATAAACAGGTTGAAAATAGATGTTAATAGACCTTATTTTGTAGAGTCTTAGAGATTCCACTGAGGATGCCACATCAGAGCATTGGCGAAACGTTTGGTGATGGAAAAACAGACTGTATAGATGTCGGGCGGAATGAGGTGAGTAGGGGAAGAGTAGGTGTGTCTGCCAGCGGAGGGGAACAAAATGAAACATTCTCGGCGGGAGAAAGTACTGTATCGGACTGAGCGTCTGGTGTCCCCACCACTATAAACAGGTTTCTCCGCTCAAGGTCAGAACAAGGCCTGCCTGGCTGCCTCTCTCACCCCTCAGCTTTCTCCTTATTTGTTTGAACGAACGGTGACCTCACGTACAGTGGGGCAGGAACGTGTGCTATAATAAACTACTGATTTCATAACAAAAAGTTTTGTTGTAGCCGTTTCTGATAAATGCTATTTCGGATAATAGAGGTTTTATTGTAATTAACATTAATCGTAAAAACACTTTGGTAAAACAATTGATATATGTCAATTATTGTGTTCTAAACAGTTACAAAACTGAATTTATACAGTAAGTCAAGCATAGTAGTGTTAAAAAACTATACATAAATTTTGCACTTTTGCAGTAGTGTAGATCTATTGATTTCGAATAAGAGTGATTGTAACCACTGAAACAAAATAAAATACCTTTTAAAAAGATTTTTTTAAATACACTGTACTGTAATATAATGCTCTACATAGTTATATAATAATACGTGTATAATCTGGGTAAACATTTACTGTTCAATACTAAAATAATGTAACATATGACTATCAGAAATATCCATTAATGGAAACGGGTCCAGCCCCAAATGTTTCTGATAATCCGGGTTCTACTGTGCCACCAAAACTGATTCCTAATAAATTCTGGACGAGTTATTTTATTACATCCAACTGATTTGAAATAAAAGTTTAATTTATTTCATGTATTTAATTTTGTAATAATTACCTATCTCTATCTCTATGCCTATCCCTCTCCCGATCCCTGTCTCTTTCACGATCTCTGTCACGATCTCTCTCCCTTCGATCTTCATCCTTTGTTGGTTCTCCGTCGAGAGGTTCTTGCTTGATAACTTTATCCAGCACCTGAAAAAATATTTATAAGTGATATTTCAAAGTGAATATCAGTTCCAGTCAAATTCATTCCTAAACTTACATCTTCGATTGGTGTAATACTTACTTTAGTTCTGTTTTTGTGATGTGAATATATTACTATCTACAATTTACCAGGTATGCTGCTTTCCTTTTGTTTATTACTGAAGTCCTAGACCAAGTGCCCTAAAATTAACTTTTTACCTAAAATAATGTGTTAGTTTTACAATTACACTAAAAACCTCGATTATCACAACTTAGATGGTCAGAAACTACTTGAAAAAAATTTAAATCCTTAAAAATAACTGTACACATTTTGTTGGTGCAGTTAAACCTTGATAGATCAAGACTTTGTAGACTACGGGATTGTCTTAACTAAAGGGAATGTGCGGTAAACATGAAAGAAAAAACTACTTTTAATAGGGAAATTGTACTGCACTGTCTTTGTGAATAGTTGAACATTTAAAACAACTAAAAACTGGCTATGTATGACTGTAACAATGTATGTGCTATTGAACTGAAATGGAGTTACAGAACACAGTAATTAACCCTTTAATGGGTGTGTTATACTATCTAAAATGCTTATGGACGTCACCTGACGTCTTTTTATAAAATGGCCTAAATGAGTAAGGGCGTCATGTGACGTCTTGCGTAATGGTCCAATTATTTAATTTATTAAATAAATTGAGCATATTGTTAACACTTTACACCATTACTATCTGTCACAGGCAAACACAACTTTAGATGTGCACACCTTTTGTAACCTTCATATTGTCCTCTATCTCTAAATTGATTTGGTTCCTGCCGATGTTCTCATCTGGCATGCAGCTAATACGGTGTTATCAGCTGGCATTCAGCTGATATAACATTTGGCGCATTTATCATTAACATACTTTCAGTTGTTTGTCAGCTACACAGCTACGACACAGAAGCAGAGGACACTTCCCACGAATGCTCCCATTGCCGAATCCCACTATGCTTATATCCTGCTTCGAGGAATAAGTCACTGTAATTTCAAATAATATGAAACATAATAAAATAATGTACTGAAATAAACAAGTTTGAAAGGTTTTTTTAACCCTTTCAGTGCCGTAGTGTTGACATAGTCGACAAAGTAATTTATGCATAAATTGGGGGCGTCGACCCATATTTTCGTAATATTTCATATAGTATGTATTTGAGTCGACTCGGTTAAAGATCCGCCGTATTCCGAATGAATCGATCTTTCAATTGGTATAGTTTTCGTATTTCTTTCTTTTACGCCTTTGAATTGCTAATCGAGAAAAAAAATAACAATGACATTTGTCAGCTGGTGTTGATTCAGAAGGCAGTCAGTAGAATACATGAATATCATTCAGTTCTTTTGGTTATGTTTGACAATGTTATGTCTGTTGTTACTAAATGTAATTTGTAATACAGTTTTACTTTGCTATTTTGAAACATACAATTTGTGATAGTCATTATTATATCAAAGGATATGAGTTTGTTGTGATTGTTTATTTGGTGTTTTTTTTTTTTTTTTTTTTTTTTTTTTTTTTTTTTTTTTTTACTTTCGATTATTACTAAATTGTTCAATTATATTCCTTTCACAAATTGTCTGATTACTATATGTATTTTGTATAGAATTATATGTCCTACAATGTAAACAAATATTTTTGAATTTAGACACACAGTTTTTTTATAACAACGTTTTTACCACCAAGTTACAGAAACGTGACGAAAAATGACTTTACGGCGAGTTCTGTTTATATTGCTCAATCAAGTCAAATTTATGTTATATATGAATTTTGTTTGTTTTTTATTAGTCTATTTCATGGTATCAAAATAGCGAAACTCTATATAGTACATCAGCTGATTTTGGTATAAATAAAAAAATGTTATACATATGTAAATTCAGTTCAAACTTAAGTTTTCTTCAATTGTCTTTTTTTACTTTTGATTATTATTTTTTAACTATTATTTACCTTTTATAAATTGTCCTATTACTGTTTCATGTTCTACAAATTAAAACAAATATTATGAATGTAGGGTACATCGTTTTTTTTTCAACAACGTTATTCCCAAACCCTTGTAAATTTGTGAAAATCAGCCCGGCAATTTATGCACATCTTTTTGGAAATGGTCACAGCACTGAAAGGGTTAAACATTTTATTTTTTACTCCTCTACAACATTTGTTTTCAACCCTAATACTCCTCTGAGTCACAACATTTGGACTGTCATAGGATGTCTTTATGCCTGAAAGGGTTAAGGTACGGTACGAACAGTACTTACAAAGTGCAGTAACTTGATGTCCAAAAAAGTTTGTATTTTTAGCTGTTTTTCACTTTGACATTGTTATTTTGTTGATTTTCACTTGCCTAAACCCTGCACAGCCTGCAGCAGACAATAATTTTGCCATGTTACGTTGCCATGGCCAGTGTCCAAGCATGAACCTATTAAGGTTCTACTGTAGTTCTGAATATAAACTACCCAATGTCTACAATGTTTGTAAACCATTTCATTTTAAGGATCATGAGTCACTGCTCTAACATGAAACCATGAAATATAAATGACTATTATGACATATCTATGCTACTAATACAAAATACAGTAAAGTTTGGATAATAAATGATTAATTAATGCTGAAATGTTGTGAATAACATGAAACACTTAAACATGTTTTAACAACTAACATAATTCCCTTTAACAAAGCCTTGCTGCCCTAAATATGGATAGCTGGAATGATAGATACTTACAAATAAAAATATATATATTGATTACATTATTATTATTATTTTTTTTTTCTGTACTTTCTATGTTACCAAGTCATTATTATTTAGTTTATATACAACAGGATTGTAATGTTTTAGTTTAAAGTTTTAGATTATGTCGCAGAACAAATTTATCATCATAATAAGAAACAAGTCAAGATATTTGAAGAGAACAAAATAGCGAAACTCTATATACATCAGCTGATTTAGGAATTATGACTTCCTCAGTTTCAGTGGATATTATTTTTATATTATCTATTATGTACAGTTACTTCCATAAAATTTCAAAAAAACATACACATGAAACATTTATGTAGGAATGTGTTGATACCAAAAGTCGATTCTCGATACCACCAATTCTTGATGAAAGTATCAGTATTGAGAATGGAGGGCAAAATGCCGATTCGATACCTGGTATTGGCGGCGTTTGCAGGTGTGTAAATGATCAAGTTGGACCGAAGAAATTTGTGAAATAATAAAATAAGTTTTGTCACATTATATAAAGATTTAAATAGGCATTTTTTGAATTATCACAGACGAAATAAAAATATACAAAATCAATATTAATTAAGTTAAGAATTTGTGATAATATCACTCACAGATGATAATATTATCTGACATTTTAATTGACTCTTTTAGTACTAATGTTGACCGGCCATTTAAGTTCAAATCAACTACTAAATAATATAGTTTGATGTTTAAAAAGTAATATCCTGGTTATAAATAAATTAAAATTTACCGAGAGGTTATTATTATTATTTTGAAAAAATTAAGGCCATAAGTTACAAATATTTTTGGTTAACCTTTTGAATCCTGCCGCTGCAGTGTTACAGCAATGACATTTGTGTTGAGTTCGCACCACTTTCTGTAATATTTGTTTATAGACGGAATGTCATGACGAAACAACATCGGTAATCTTCGAGACAGTTCGGCATTATGTTACCATTTGTTTTTGATTTTGCGTAAGATTTGGGAAATCGCATTTCTGGTGTTATTTATTAACGCATCTATCATTTGTAAGCACGAAATGACAGAGCGAATAAGTATAAATGAATCTTTCAGTGCGGAATGTTTCAGCACTTTATCCGAGAATAGTTATGAAAGCGAAAACATAGAAAACTCATTTTTCTACAAAATACTAGTGACAACAGTAATTGTACTTATAATTTTAGTGAACATTTTCGTGATGTTTCTATGGATAATGGTTTAGGCTATATTGAGCAGCTCTGTATCTGTCCCTGGCCATTTTAGTAACATTACTTTGCTAAGTATAACAACCGCACTCATTTATACGCCATTTTAGTAACATTACTTTGCTAAGTATAACAACCGCGCTCATTTATACTGAAATTATTACAATTTGAATTTGTTTCAAATGATTTCTTAGAGAACGTTTATTTTAATCAGCTTTTTATTATTTTGATGTGTTTTTTGTGCTGAATACAAATTTGAAAACTATTTTGGTCTATTACAATTATTTCTCAAGATAAAACGGAAAAACTACTTTTGTGGTGAATCGCGATTAGCGGCCATTACGTGTCATTATATACAACAACTATTAACCACAAGAAGCGAATTCACCTATTTTCCCGCCGGAGTGACAGCCACGGAAGCTAGGCACCTGACTTTAACGAAAGTTAAGGATTTAAACCACGTATTTTACCGAAAAAATCAATATCACAGGTATTTTAAAAATATTTCTATTAATTTAAATGGTACTTTAATCATCTTTTTTAATTTGATGTGTTTTTTACGCTGAATACGAATTTGAATACTATTTTGGTCTATTACAACTACTTTTGTGGCGAATCGCGATTAACAGCCATTCCACGATCATTATATACAACTATTAATCACAAAAAATGAATTCACTTATATATTTCTGCCAAAATGACAGCCAGCTCAACTCAACTATAATGAAGTTTTTTTTTTCATTATAGGCCTACTTTCAATTAAGCATAAGTATTGATAGTATCTATATCTAAAATCGATTTAGTGGTATCGGAATCGGTATCGAGGACTGAAAAACTTTGGTATCGACACATCCCTACTTTTATGTAATATAATAATACTTTATGGTAAAAGATTTTGTAGCAAAAGAAATTCTCTGAAGATAATTGTATAGTAGTGGTCCAATTTAATATCATTTAGAGTATGAACACTTAGATGTTACGTTAATAATTCAGCATCAAGTGGATAAACAAACGTCATAAATTTTTTAAGATTCCCTCATAAAAATAAAAATCTAGGTCTGCTGGTACTTCAGTGGAAAATTGTGAATTCGAATAAGGTATCTCATTCCATAATATTACAAATTTCAGTGTTGAGTAATATTTTATTTCAACTTTTCTGCATACTACTATAAAAAATTATTTACAAATTAAGAATTTTCGATTAACCTACAAAATATGCCATCATTATAAACACAATGCATTTATATATTCCTAAATTTTACATAATAATTAATTATTAACAGTATAAGTACCAACACGTATTATGCTAGTTAAAAAGCTATTTTTAATTATTAAGTATTGCTAAGCTCTAGCCAATTATTTGCCATTACTTTAACTACTTTCAGGTATATACATGTGAGCTAACTGCTAGTGCTAACTGGAAGACAGTTTCATAAAAATCTCACAGGGGCTATTTGCTGTAGAGCTAAAACATGTCAATCTGTATACACAGTAGCTAAGTTACAGTGACTCAGAACAGTGCAGAAATACAATGAGCTGCACAGAATAATAGGGATGGACGAGAGGAGATTTTTAGGTTCGGGAGGGAAACGAGAGGGAAATTAATTTCCTCCCAAATTTCGGGAGGGAAATTAATTTCCTCCCAAATTTCAAGAAATTTTCGGAGGGAATTTTTCCCAGCTTATCATACATTAATTTTCAAACTTAGTAGATAAAACAAATAAACCAAATCATTTTATAGTAATAGTAATTAATTGGTACGTGATCTAGTAGGAAATTCAACCATTAATGTTAAGGCACATTTATGTACTCCTTATGTTATTAAATCTTTTTTATTTTTTGCCTGCTATCCACAAAACAGAAAAAAATCAAACAGGTTTAGACTAAACAATAACAGATTACACACTTAATAAACAAAGCAATCTTATTTGATATAACTGAATTAAAATTGTAATAAGCGAAATAAATGAATGGTAGTTACATATTACATGCCAATTTTAATTAAAATCATAATAAAAACTAGACATGGATGAATTCTTCAATTAATTAACTGAACTACATTATAACTAGGAACTGAAGTTGCACACAGAGCCAGCATCTTGGCAGTCCCTTCCTTATTCCCCCCCCCCCCCCCCCAATCCTCACGGATAAACTTAGTAATTATTACTGCACGTGTATTGACTATTGTAGAGATGTGCATTTGTTTTAATTCTATTAATAACTGCCGCTGTAGTCATAAGAAAGCAACCTCTATTTCTTCTCTGTGATTGTCAACTAATCACACAGACGGTCGATCTGGTTTATCTGGTAGTTCCGATCACGGTAGCGAAGCTTTTGGGCAAAAGCTGGATCAAGTGATTCTACGATTCAGGCGTCATCGCCAAACACAGTCGATTGCTTTCAAAATTGTCGCTTTTCAACAAAAAATTGATTTTGTATACGCCATAAAAAGTGGATATGTAGTTATTTTATTCAGTAATATAATAATGGTTATAATAAACCGGATATAAGCTGTGAAATATAATCAAATTTGTAAATCTAGATGCCAAAATACCGGTAGTTTAATGGATCGATAGTAATAATTTAATAATTGTGCACCTAAATATAAATTTAAAAGTCGTTTACGATCAATTATTTTTAATAAATTATGATTGATAATGAATGTGTGCAACTCGAAACTACTTCGATACATAGAAAGATAATCTTTTCATCACGAGGAATTTCTGACGTATTGGAGTGACAACGGTATACGTAATCGGCAAATGTATGCCTAGCCAGACGAGATGCAATCTGAAATATCAGCTAAATGCCAACTGGCAACTTGTGATACAAAGTAGATTTGTGCAGCTAAATTATAAATTTATGAAATATACACAAGAAGTATGATAAAGTTTCGGTTCAATAAAAATTATGTTCCTTATTATTGCTAAATCCGTCCGTTTTATAATCAGAAGAGATTTGGATTGAATTGTTTTGCATTTAACATCCATGTAGTAGTAACAATTATGATCAGGGAACCGTTCACTGAGTTTACAAATCAAAATTATCGTATTGTAATACATTTACACTCCATCTGTGTTACTTTCTAATCTAGTCAGGAAACCGATCGACAGTTTGACAGAAGAATATATCGTATGCCTGCAAATGTTACAAGCACATTTGGCGATCTAAAGTGTTCACAAACAAATTATTACTTGACATTCGCTACGGATATATCTAGTTATTTTTTAATCAATTGAAAATAAATAAATATTGTTACGTCGCACGATACTTGAACGCCATCACGATATTTTATATGATGATACGATATTTTCTTCTGTCAAATCATTGGATGATTCCCTACTCAGAGTAAACACCAAAACGGATCACAATCACCTCACGGGAAATATACGATAATTTCAATTCGGAAACGAGCAGAACGGTTCATTGTATGTACATGAATGGACTTTTGCCATGGGAAGGAAGATTTGTTGGACAGTAAAGTGACCTGTTCTCGGGAGCAGTTTGATTGAATGATTTTACGTTACTGACACACACAAACATTGGAATATAGGCCCACTCAGTTTTCGTTCATTATCATTTGGGTTTCGGTCAACAGTTCTGTCCTATACTAGATTTGTTTAGTTGGATCATAGATCTCGGTAACTTGTTCGACTTTAATAGTTTTTTTTTGAGCATCGTGATCCGGACATCTCGTTCACTTAGATGAGCCTTGTCAAATGAACAGGTCGTGAGAACGTCACATCTACGTTCGACCACCAACTGTCGACTCCGACTGTCAGTCGTCAGTCACTACGTAACTTCACTGCCACACTATAAGCAATAAATTACATTCCGATTCCACGGTAATCGAGACACAAGCCTATCATAATTTTATTAACCTTTCATTTTAATTTATATTGATTGAAAAAATCCAAACTTGACCATTAATGTCGATTATAACCGTGTTGTTCAGATCGAACTATTTAGTTGGTTACATCTTAGAAAAACTCTCGAATGGAATTCCCGATCGTAACAAAATTTCCTTCTCGCAGGACGAGAATTATAATTTCCCGGGGAATTCCCGAAATTTCGAGACTCGACCATCCCTACAGAATAATATAAAAATGATTTCTCTTTTTCATATTTTACTTTTTAAAATTATCTGTTTCTTTCAATGTTTTAAGGTAAATTTAATTTTTTAAACACAAAATCTCTATAACTTTCTGTATACCAACCCTTCCAAAGCTTTTTGTATACGGTACTAGAAAATTACAACTTATCTCACAAAATATAATCGTAAACCAATTGTACTCGTATAAAACTGTTATTAACAATACCTGAGAATTGGTCCATTGAGAGTCCTGAGTGGGCTCGTATGAGTAGTATGGATCCATTTCCGGGTAAAACTCACCTCCATATTGCCCTGGAAACCTGATAAAAAATAAATATGTATAATGAAGTAATTGTTGCAAAATCAATTAGTATAATAAAAGTACTAATTGATGCAAAAGAACAACACATTCTAAAATTATAATTTTTTCCCAAATGCATTTTTAGTTTTTGGCTATCAGAATTAAACAAAACAATTATTAAATGTTCAGGCTGCTAGGTTCTTAGGCAACTTTACAATATAGCAATAATTGGCAGGTTACTAGTCACGGACTGTTTTCAATTTTGAAGAGACATTCCTAATTTGTGAAAATAAAAACTCACGTTTTAAATTTTTATTGAATTATGTGAGTTTTTATTTCCACATACTGTATCTTCGATACTGGTATTCCCGTAGAGCAGTATTTCGTAGAGAAAGAAAATAATATTGCCAATAGAGTTGTGTAGTTCACTAACAACCAAGTCCAATGAATTAGTCAGCTTAGTGAACTAGTTACTTTATTAAGATTTGAACAGGTTCAATTCACAGTAAACAACAGAACTGAGAATGTGGTAATGATACACGATGATCGAGTCTTCAGTCAGTTGTAACGTTATACTGCGTGAATGGAACAGAAGTGCTAGTTATTTTCTTTAGGATCCATGAAATTAAATGGGATTGCATGCGCACAGCTATACTGAGCGAACAAACGAAACACTAAGAATGAACAAATTTCTAGTAGTTCGTTCGTACATCAAGCTCGATCACTCTACTTATCGTTGCATAAGTCACAATCTAAGTGTGTGGAGAAGTGACGTAAAGGTAAAACACGCTATAGATTGAGAAACTAAAGATTTTTAACGTTTTAAATTTCCGTCAAAGACAATAATTTTGTTCAGTTTTATTTGACTTTGTTAACATGGTGTAGAAATATACAAATAATTTTCAATATTGTACAACAAACAATTGCCTTTAACCCTCTTAAATATAGTTAAAATATAATGTCACTATGCTGATTGGCTAGTTTGATTTGTCATCTGCTTCTTCTACAGGAGTTTACTTTTTGTTTTCTCATTCCCTTCGGCATGCACATACAGTTGTTTACTTTACGGTTACACACTATACAATGGGAAGATAGTACGTACAACGTTGTGATGGGACTAATTACTGTGTTACTTTGGAATAAATCCGTTGTTTATATATAACTGTGGATATTTTGTAATATTTTACCTTGTCATTTAATCGTTAATGGTGTATTGGGCCTACTACTAAGGAATCGGAATCGAAATAAGAATCGAGAATCAAATTGAGAAATTTTAATATGAGTGGTAGTTGGAATTTAGATAATTTTGGAATCGGCACATCCCTAATTTTTATAATATTATTAGAGACAGTAAGAACATATCGTATTTTATTAGGGCAGGTTTAAAGATTATAATAAACATGTTTTATATTTCTTAGTCTTTAGTATCTCTAGGTTTTCATAATCTTTCTCTTTGCCTATCACAACTATTAGATTTCATTCCAGCTTTACTTGAAAAGTAGGCCTAGGCACGGCAGCTATTTTTCCTAACTTACAAATATGAACAGAAAAACCACCCTCTCATAACTGCGCAAGGCCACTGCTGAGTATAAAATTTATGTGTACTCAAACTTCCAAATGAACTTCACAACAGGAAATAAGACTGCACAATTATAACAGGTACTTTCAACACCAAAGACCTATGTTCAAGATGTGGAAGTAAGGTGCTATTCTCGAGGATGAGTTTGAAACCGTTCGCGCACCACGTCAGCTTGGGGTATGCCGCTACTTGGTTTTTCAGTCTTCTACTCAACCTGCAGTTAGGTGGGCCATTCAAAGCAAAACAATGAATATGATTCTGATTGCAGAGAAGTGATCTTGAATACAGTACAAGAATAATTAAAATCAGATTAATATTTCTTTTTAAATAAATATAAATACTTCATACGTCTTATAAGCGATTTGAAAAATACAGTAAGCAAGTATTATTTTTGGAGTCACGAAGTTTTGCAAGCAGCAGCAAAATTGTACAAGCTAAAACTTTTGTTTCAATCCTCTTTCTGTACAATGTTTCTTATTTTAGTAAAAAGCAGAATTTTACAGTGCAAAGCAATACAAAGTTCTGATAGGCAAGTCAGCCATGCACTGGTGGGTTGCCAATGTGGGAAATAACCCTTTTTTTGTGTAGTTTATTTTTTATTAAAGTTGATATTTTTGAATGAAATAGAAGTTTTGCTACTATTAAAAAATTTTAGGTAAAAATGTTGATGTCTGTCCATATGTGTGTCTGTCTATGTGTATGTGCAATTCATTGGAGACCAAACAGATGGATCAATTTTTATGAAATTTGGTATCTATGTGTATTTAGCCAATACTTCAGACAAATTTTTTCACTTTTTCGAAATCTTGTTTTTTTTTATTTTGATGAGCAAAAAACATACTAAAGTGGGATTTTCTAAAAAATGGCTCTAGTGATTTTGATTAGATATTCAGGAATTATGTGAATTACAATTTAAAATATTTTAATAAAAACTGCATGACTAACTTGATTAGTTTTTGAGTTATAACATTTGTTACAGCCAAAAATCTTTTTTTCACGCTTTATTCCAACGATTTTGATTTAATTTTCAGTAAAGATGCAAATTACAACTAAAAATATTTTACTCACCACCCCACTAAGTTTGGGCTGGAGGCAGAACCGGAAGCCACAATTCAAGTTGTTGAAGCTTGTTTACATAAAATTTGGCTATGTAACACAGACTGAACAGCTGTTTTTGAAGATTATTTTTTCAATACTTTTATTTGAATAAAAAAATAAGTGTTTTGTTTGTACATTCCTTAGAAATGTAATTAATTGAACATCTGTTTATATTAAAGTGTGTTTTTACATCCTTTAATTTTCATTTTTTAAACAATATAGCATAACAAAGGGAAAGGAAGAAAATTTGTGCCAGTTACCTGGTACCATTTATTACTTAAATCAGCATTTCACTGGCTGAGTAGGTATAAGAAACTCCCATGGCAGGGTTCTGCTGGGCTATTGAAATATCAGCATCAAAGTGTTAAATACTGTCAAATGGATATGCAATGCTGCCTGTGGCTTGCCAACAGATAGTAGTACAGAGCGAGCATGCGCGTACAGCGTACAGCTGATCGTAGCACTAAAACGGCAGGATTACAAAATGGTACTCACTTTACTAACATGCCTCATATAATAGAAAACAAAACATCATTTTCTAGTAAAATAAAACATACAGCTGTGATAATTTCTAATTTATTTAATAATTACATATTATCATGAATCCATATTTGTGTTTGAGAGTTTACTTACCAAATTAACATTTGTTCTATTAAATTTTGATAATTACAACTATGACTTAAGGTAAAAATCTAGATGCTAACCCAGGAGGTGCTCCAGCCATGTGTGGAGGGGGCATCCCAGGTGAAAAGCCTGGTGGGGGACCTGCCACTCCTCCCGGGGGTGGGGCCATCATATCAGGGAAACCTTTGCGACTATACTCCCGTCTGTCCGCTGTCATTACCTGAGACACCAACAAAAATACATTGAATGAGAGTAATTGATGTCATCATATGTCCCCTTGGAGGTTCAGACCCATCCCCCACCAAAATCTGGAAGTCGTGCCAACTGGGGGATGGCTCAAAACCAGTCAAGCGATGGGATTACAGGTGGCAGTTGGAGGGTCAAATTAAAACTCGGCAGCTGAGCAAAACTAATTTATTTTCAACCAAAAAAATGTAATTAATTATGCAGAAACCGGCAGAAGGCCACAATATCAAAAATTACACTTAAGAACCACAAGCTTCACAAAATTAACAAACTAACACAAAAAACACCCAACGCTATAAATACCAAAGTTTACAAAACAGACGTGCCTATCTGCAGAAAAGCCAGAGACCCCCCAAAATATTTATAAAAAAACTTACAATGAAAAATTTAGAAAATAATTTAGACAACCCCCAATCAACCCGGCAATTTAGCCCACATCCCATGATTCCACCGAGGCCAGGGAGTAAGCCGGAATCCCTGGGCAGCTCCGAATGAAAGTAAAGAAAAAGTATAATAATCCCCTTTTGGTGAAAAAATAAAAAAAATAAACAAGTTAAAAAAATATAACACGGAACCGTTCTAGTAAAAATTCACTTCAAAACATACTACAACTAACAAAATAAATAACACTTAAACAAACTTAACCACTAGGCCTAACAATATGAACAATCCCTTAATGGAAACAGTATAAAAAAAACTTAGGCATACAACATCATTACTGAATCAAATTAGTTAAAAGAACACCAACTTTAACAAAGGTATATGTTTAGACGATCGGCCGCTGAGAAACAAGTGAACTGACAGGCCAACCTGACCGAAGCTGGAACAAGGAACGAACGAGTCCGAGCCAACAGCCACTAAAGTAAGCAAATCGCAGGGCACGAGCGGTCTCAGGCAGCCCGGCAGACCACGACGAACGTAACAAAATGTACCGGTCAAAACGACCCGGTACAAGGTTTAAGAGATTTGGAAACAGTGACATTTTTACAAATATTAAGTAATAAACAACGCACAAACTTCTAGGAAAGAAAACATGTGCTTTAAAGCTGTATTCATGAGAATGCTGAATTCTAGATCTGATGTTAATGTTTGTAGCAGTCAAAATAACTATCAAGGAAACAAGAGACTCCTAGATCAGCACACACTAGCGATTTTTCCATTGGCCGATAATAAATATAATCAGACAATTAAAAATTGTCTTGTTTGGATATTGAGATAAGGGTGATTAATCGCCAACAGATTGTAGTCCTGTAGTCAAGCAATGGTCGTTATTTGCGAAAAAAGACCAGCAATAATGTACAGATTGAGGTACACAAACAACAGACTAGCTTTCATTTTACTATAAAATTGAATATTAACGACCAAATGCAGACACCAGTATTGCCAAATCACACATAAAACGATGGAATCTCAAAAAGTAAAATTTGAATCTATGTACAGTAGGACTTGTCAACTGACATTCCATTTTAACTGACATACTCAACAGAAAATAATAGCCTTCAGTCACAAAAATTGTCTAAATATAATGGATTATGTAACAGATGAGGGGTTTTCCCATACAGTGCACCACATTTTATTGCTTGCTGTACTTGACTTTATGTAGCCCTCTGCTACAAGGGGGTACTGTACCATGTGAGCCGGCTACATTACTTTTGTCATGTGTTGAGTATATGGCGATTGATTTACAGAAAAATTTGTTTATAAACCGATGTGTGTGGTATTTTTAGAGCAAGCATCGCTTTTAGAGAGGGAATAACGATAGTGTTTATTTAACTTGTGCACTCATTCGGTAGTTTCCCAACCAGTCACATGTATTAGTTTGCTGAATTAATGTTGTTTATGTGTCACTTTACTGTGCAAGGCATATTTATCATACTACTGTGTTTGCTAAGTTAGGATTCAAAACAAAATTAATATTTGTGACTGTACAGTACTGTAGTTTAAGTTGTGCTTAGTTGATGTACATTACTGTAGTTTCATTGAACTGTGACGTAGCACAGAGTCGAGTTATCTCTGGGATAGCCTGCACCACTCTGTTTGTTTTAGTTTTTGTGTCTCTGTGTTTCATTTCGTTGTTCCGTGTTTTCTGTTCGTGTTCATCTGACTTGTCACCACTCGCCAGTTCTTGTAGCCGACGATTTTATTCTTCACGGTTGGCTAAGTTCTTTTGGTCTTCGGCTCCAGGGTTCCAGGGGTAGTCGGATGGTCACCTGCTTGCTTTTCTTCTGCCTGAAGGCACGGTTGTGGGACTTGCAAGCTGGGCCTGTCTTTCTTCTGTGCGGCCCAGAGGGGGCTGCCTCCTACTTCCCCCTTCTCCACTGTGAGACAGCTTCCTCCAGGACAAGTCATCGGCACGCAGGTGACCTCCCCCCTTTTTACTTTCTGGCCCTTTTGGCCTCCATCTGGACCCTTTCAAGATGATGTGCAGTGCTGTGGAATTTGTGATTTTGTTCTGTGTCCTCCTGAGCCCGGTGCCTTCGCACCCACCCTCAATGGGTCCAGTATTGATTTTACGAGGGTGGATTGCAGAACTTAGGCCCAGTGAAATGGCTTACAAACGTAAAGGAATTGTAACGTCTATGGAGAATAACTTATTACCATGTTATTCTTATCATTTCCCATTATCCGACATTATTGCTTATTCCATGTCATCACGGCACCTTTATGTCGGATAAGGGAGGCTCTACTTTAATTCGATCTACAGGTAATGTCAGGTATATGAATCTCTCGTAATATAAACAGTGTAATTACAATTTTGAACTTAATCTGTTTTAATATTCACTGTGATGATTCAATAGTATCGCAATTAATGGCTGGCTACCTGTGGTTTTAATAGATAATGGTCTAAATTTTAAACTGAGTTCAACCTTATTCTACATAATGAAATAAATAAATAATAATGTATGAATGCTATACAATATTAGTGATGGGTTGGTCCCTAAAATCGGTTCTATCGGTTATTGACAAAAGAACCAAAACCGAGAAACGATGGGAAAATCTCGGTCCTGCGATTCCGGTTCTAAAAAACGTAAATGGGGAGATAGCTTTCATATCAGAAATGTTTCAGGTGTGAAAAGTGCTGATAAACCCAGCCGCAAGATATACAATATGTCTTTATCAGAAAATATCTGCCCATAGAAGGCCACTTCCTTATCCTCCTTAGGAGCACTAAAAAATGTTTGTAAATAATTGTTTTACAAACATAGCTAAGATAGCCAAATTGTTTTTATTTAGTGCACTATAATAATATGTTGTTACATTTTAGAATAAACAACTAGGTTTTTTTGGACATTTTTTGTTTACATAAAACGTGAAAATAAAAAAAATGTGCAAAATTACAGTATGATCATTGTAGATAATCAAATAGTACAAGTAAACATAAAAAAAACACTGAACAGGCGAGAAAAGGTTGTTTAACCCATAGGCGTACCATCACGGAAGCCTTCCGTGATGACGTAAGGTGACCCATTCATACCATCACGGAGTGGTTCCGTGATCAGAACATTGTAATTTGAAAAATTTTGTGTGTGAATATTTTGTAATTAATTGAAGTGATTAGTGCTTAAAATAAAACTAATATGACAAAATATATTTAAAAAATTATTTATTTCATTTTATTTTTTATTTGAGTCGTATATTTTCAAGATCAGTTTTGTGTTGTCTGCCGTGCAGCTGCGCTAGCAGACGGCGACAGCTGGCGATCCACCATTCTGATGAGAATTGTCTAGTAACGTTTTAGTACCTGTAAATTGTAAATGCGTTGAGTTTTTATTTTATTACGAAGCGAATTTATACTTATATGTCTTTGTAGTCTTGTCATTCTTTTCTGGAAAGTTTGGTAAACAGCTGATTTTATTTGTTTTCAATTGTTAGTGTTTAGGTTAGAACTATGTCATTTTTATGTTTTGTTTGTATTTACAATGCCTAAATGAGAAAGGAATTGTTCTGAATTATTTTCGAGTGAAATAGACAGAGCTTTACAAGAAAGTGATGAAGATATTGATGATGACATTGTCAGTCTAGTTTCAAGTGTCAGTCGGATTGAAGGTGCTGAATTAGCAGATATTAGAAATGAACTTTATGAGGTAGACCTAGATGTAGATCCTAACCTAAGTAATGTTGACATTGACAACTCTAATAATGTAGTGTTAGGCCTAGATCAAATAAATTATGCTGAAACAAGCATAAATGTACTCTATTTTATTACTTTTATTGGTTTACTTTTGAATACATTACTGAAGTTTCATTTGTTTATATTTTTTGTTTTTGATAAACTTTTATGAATCGCGACATATTTGGATTCATCAGTTGGACAAATAAGGTGAGCAGCACTTTTTAAATTTATAAATATAAGATCCAAAATATATATATAGCCTAGTAAACACATAATTTTTATATTTAATTTAAAAACATCTTAGCCTAAGTTTCCTAGAGGTATCAGCCTATTCTGTTAGTTATTGAGTAAAAATACCAACATTCCGTTGTTGATTTTTTTGTTGATTGCAGAGCAAAAAAAGATAATATTTAGCAACAAAACATGTTTCCATGTAGGGAATCAAATTATCTATAAAAATATATAAAAATTAAATATATTGGAACAGAAAATATATTTTAAAAAATTGAATGCTTTCAAAAAATAAAAATTGCAATTATTTTTTTAAATAATTTTATTAATAAAAAAAATTTCAAAACACCATTTTATTTGTTTTTAAATACATCACTGTAAAGCTTGTTTTATGGTGATTAAGAAAAATATATACATGATATATCCAAATATATTATTATAAGGTTAAAAAAATTAAAATTAAGACACTGCATATTCTTGTAATTTAATAGGATCTCAAAGTATCATCAGTGACAAAATAAATCAGTATGCCAATGGGTTAACCCCTTTAATGCCGACGTGCGCCGCGAGCGCACGTCAGAGTTTGTTTGAAAAATGCCGACGTGCGCCGTGAGCGCACGCCTCTCGGTCCCGCTAAAACTGCCGACGTGCGCTATGGGCGCACGTCAAGTTTTTATTATATTGTAATTTTATTTGTCGACCGAATGCTTTCGAATTATTTTGACCGAAAAAAAAATTATTACTCTACTGATCGTTGTCATGACGTAATAACAGCTGTTTATCTGACGTTTTTACCAATTTTGGATAGTTACATGTTTTTTCAAAGATTTTTATATCTACTATGTTTTTGAATGTAAGTGTTTTAACTTTTGTATGTGTACTTACAATTATATGTAGATTAGTCTCTATATTTTAATACTGTGGTTTAGTTTATACAAAAAGTAGTAATGTATGTTCAAACTTGAAAAAATAAAAAGAAAAAAAACTTTTTGAAACTTTTTGTAATATAATTTTTTTTTAATCTTTTAAATAACCCAAAATTATATTTTCTTTACTACAAACATATTATTACGAACAAAACAAGACCCCATTTGTTAATTTATAATAACAAATAAGAGAGCTATGAATGTTTTAACAAAATATGTCAAAATGGCCTAAAGTGGCCTGGCATTCTTCGCACACCCTTTATGAAAATGGGTTGGCATTTTTCGTAAGTACCCCAAAAAAATGTCTGGCACTAAAAGGGTTAAGAAAAACTTTCATATTGTACCCATAAACAAATTTTTATATTTTTAGTTTATTGGGGAAAATAAAAATTTTACCACAGAAACGAAAAATGTCTGTGAAAAATTACACAACAATATAAAAATAAGGGGTATGTATAGTTTTTTGCTATATGTACTTATTAGCTACAAGAAAATGTAAAATATTCCAAAAAGTATAAAACTTATAAAATCATAAATCAGTGTGCACAAATTGTGTAAACGGCATTTGCAAAATTTTGTATATTATAAAAAATATAAAATAGTTTTTGGGAATTTTTATAACAGTAACACTTGATAGAACACATATTTCTGAATATAAATATACAAGAACTGTTAGATTACAGCCAAAAATAAAGTTTGAAGAACAACTTTTATGTACAGCTCATCACTATTGGGTTGGTTGCAAAAAAGGTAAACAATATTTGTTGTACCCAATGCAGCTAAATCGTAATTTGTTTTGTTGGATAGAGCATTCCATTCTCTGCAGACTGACATTTACTACACACAATTCTGTCTTCTGGTTATTCTTCAGTCATGCGACAAACATGACTGAATAATAGTTTTTCCCGCTCCCAACCTCCCGCCAGGCGGGAATTGAGCGGAAGTTTTTGTTGCACGTTTTATTTTTATTTCCTACGTTTATAAAATTCCACGAAAAAATTATTAAAAATCTGACATGTATAGAACAGAACATTCTGTGTCAATTGGCACCAACTTTGTAATGATCGCATGATTATAAACATGTTTTATTGATTTTAAGTAAACACATAAATTATGTCGCTCCTCTCTTTTAGAAGCGACTAAGTGAACCAAATAAATTATGTCACTCCTCACAATCCAAGGTTAAAGCCACTCAGTTTTTGTTCAAGAGTCCAGAGCCCAGTCATCCTTTCCAACTTGTGGAAAATTTCCATTCTGTTTACAACTCATCTAACATTAAAAAATGAATTATGCTTGTAGTTTTATTGTGTATTTTGAAAAATACAAGGTTGAACTTAAGATATTAGAGTTTATTTAGTCTTGTAAAAAAAAAAAAAAAAAAAAAAACAATTCATACAAAACCTAAGGAATTGGATTGAAAAATACATTTTTCTTAATATTGTATTAAACTAAACAAAATGAGTCTTTAGCATTTTTATTTTAAAATAGTTAAACTTAATTTTAATTATGTTTTTTCTTTTTACAAAGATTAATGTTTGTTGGGAATTGGATTAATGTTTAATGGATTAATGTTTTAAATTGCATTGACTTAACATTTACTGACCCAAAATAGTTTATTATTTCTTAAATTTAAAACAAATTGTATACTGTAATTTCTAAAAACATTCATGGTGTGTACCGGGTCTTTTGACTGGTACATGTTGATTACTCTTCGCTTTGGTTTGCCAGGCTGCCTGAGATCGCTCTTGGGCTGTCAATTTTTTACTTTCGTAACCGTTGGCTCAGGCCTTGGTCTGTTCCGTGGTTCCAGCTTACGGTTCGCCTGGGTTGTTTGGTTAGTTTCCGTCACTACCTGTGGATTTTATTAAGATACCATATTTCTGTTCTTTGATAATAACCTAGTCCACCTGTTTAGTTTTGTTATATCTTGTAATTCTATAGTTTATTGTAAGTTTGTTCCTAACAAGTTCTAATTTCTTTACTGCTGATAATTTTGAGATGTTAAAAAAGTTGTGAAAAACCGCAAATTATAAAATCAACGCAGTTGGTTAACATTACTCTTTTACTCCATTATTATTTATTTGTATATTTTATATCGTAATTTTGTGTCCTTATTATTTTGTGGCTGTGCTCATTTCTTATGTACTATGCTACTGTGTTCAGTCCAGGGTCCTTGAGTTGGATCTTGACCCTCAGCCTGCCGTCTGACCGATTTTCTGCCATTTCTCGACTGTGTTGGCCTGGCCTGGGGACCATGTTATAGAGCCAATTTGCGCCCTCCACTTCCCTCCTTACAGCTTATGGGAGCCTTCAGACCTCAGGTCAGTGTGTTTAATTTTATTCCCGACAGCTGAGTTGGGGGTGTGTGTGACAGTGTCTTCAAATCTCAAAAAAAAAAAAAAAAAAAAAAAAAAAAAAAAAAAAAAAAAACAACTATAGAAAAAATGTTCCAGAACCAAATAATTTCATAGACCCTATTTATTATTTAACCCTTTGCACTAGGAATTCAATTGTGCCATTTGGCTTCTCACATCGGCTGTCCATGCATAGTGGCCCGCGTAATTCCTGTCAATACCCCGGCTCAGATATCTAAGTAATGTCCGCTCACCTCACCTGTCCACGGGTAGTGGCCGCCTGGATTTCCCCCTCTCGCTCGGCCGTGCGCGATACGTGGCCCATGTCTGTACTTTATTAGTACATTTTTATAAATATTTACACTTAACCTAAGTTATTGCTTTGTGCTGCGATGTTTAGAGGGATAACTAAACTTCCTTTCTCGTCACTTGATAATCGTTTCCTGTCGTCCAGTCCCCTCCTTTTCTATTATCAATGAGTCAGTATGTAGTGGGCTGGTGTAGTGATCGTATCAATTGTGTAGTTTTTTTTATTCTTGCCTCCAAATTTTTGTTTTTTCTCTTTTATTTATTATAAGATATATAACTATGGATGAAAACGATCAATTACGGTCGGACGATATACGGAGAGTAATTGATCAAGATGATATATCGTCAGTTAGTGATGATTGTGAAGACAGTGATGTGGATGTGAGTGGTAGACTGTCCCTGGAAGTAGACAGTGATAATGAGAGTGAAATGCCTTCCGATGTAGATGAGGATCAACCTCAGGAAGAAAATCAATCGGATGAAGACGTGAATAATGACGATTGGCGGCCTTGGTTAGACAATGACGTGAGTCTAAAAGAATTTGTTTATAATAAAAGAAGTGGGTTCAAACCCCCTCATGGCTTTGATAATACATTAGAATTAAATTATTTTAGTTTATATTTCACAGATGAACTTATGACAGAAATAATAAACGAAACAAATAGATTTGCGGCAGAAAAAATAAAAAAATGTACACCATTACAAAAGAAATCCATGTGGCATACATGGACAGATGTTACTCTAAATGAATTTAAAGCATTCTTAGGAGTAATACTTCATATGGGGCTTAATATAAAGCCAGAGATTGAAGACTATTTTTCAGAATCTAGATAAGCTTTTTTAAAAATATCTTTCATGGAAATTGCTCAGAATTTAATTACATTAAATACCTAAAGTCTGCTTAGCACTGTTTCAAAATCTACAAATTAATTTTTACAAAAACAAAGACCGCATAAATTAATTAAATGCGTAGTAATAATACAATACTAAAGATCGTTTACAATTTACATTAGAAAGGATGGCAAGTTGTTTGATTAACTGGGTTACAGGAGAGAAAGGGGACAAAAATCCCAAATCAATGACAAGTAGAGTGCCATTTTAAAAAGGAACAAACCTTCTTGCACTTTCATCATAAACCGATTCCCATAGAACGCCCAACGCTTTAAAAGAAAATTTTTCAACTGGCACAATAAAAGAAGCTGGGCTGCCTCGTGTTAAGTCATAGCGTGTCTTTCTCAAAAAGAAATGTTATTATAAAGGGAAGTAACAATGTGGGAGTTATTATGCTACTAACTATTGACAACGCGAAAAATAAAGAGATGTTTCACAAAGAGTGAAAATGAATAATTAACAAAATAACAATGGAAAAAGTTATAAATATCTATCTTCATACAGTTTTCAAGGAAAGCACGATAACATGTGTAAAAATGTCCTTATCTGAGTCCTTTTTATTGTAGTTTTAGTACAAAATCGGAAAGTTAGTCAGATTCAGAAAACTCGTCACAACTAGTCGCCCAAAAATTTGACAAAGGCAAAATGAAAAAAATAAACGTGGAATATCTTCACTTAGTATAATCAGAGAAGAAAGAATTACTGAATCAGTGAAAACACCTTTCCCCAAGGAAAAAAACAAGTCGTCTTTTTGAAAACAGTAAGTAACCCGGTTCACCCCAAATTAATGTTTATACATACCAAATCAAAATTTCAAACACAAATTTTTTATGAGACAATATTTCATTAAAGTTTTATTAAAGTTAAAATATAAACTTTAATTGTTCTTTTGAGTTAAGATTATAGAAATTAATTAACTTGTTATTTTTTATTTGATTTTACTTATAAATTGTCATAAAACACTGATTATAATTTCTACATTCACTCTAAAGATCTATATCTACCACAATCTTTAATGGTTTTTTTTGGCTTCAAGACAACTCTGTATCACAATAAAACAATTCAGCAAAATTCAATATAAAATTTAACAAGTCAACAATAAAAAAATGGAATAAATATTTGGATAAAAAATAGTCCATAGATTGAAGCTTTGTCAATATTGGAATTATTGAAGGATTTTATTGATCCACTAAAGATAACATTCATTAGGCATATAGGAATATTTGGTCTGTTCAATAATATGTATAAAGTCGAAACACTAATAATACCCTCTAATACAACATTTTTAAATTTACTTATAAGTGTTTACCTCACATGTTCAATATCCTTGGAGGTCAATAATATTTAGACATTCAATAAGTGCTCTCAATCAAAAAGGCACATGGTAATTGCTCAGACATTGTAACCGTAAACCAATTGTTGTAAAAATTTGTATTATTTAAACATTAACGATAAAAATTTTCATCAAATTATTTGTCAATTTTTGATATTTGGATATACTTATATCTGGTCTATGTTAATAATTATTCTTTTCCTTTTTAATGAAAGTTTAATACCAAAAAATCAAAGATAAATAAATTACCTTCTTAAATTCAAAGTTTTATACAATGATGAAAGGGTATTTAATTATGATTACTGTTTTTAGAAGTATTAGCCATGAAAATTTCATACAAACCCAATGTTTGGGTTGTTTGACTAGAATCACCACCACTAATCTTAGAATGTTGTTGCAAGAGGGAAACCATAATATTCTTTCGTATCTTACGAAAATATACCTGGTGTGAACAGCAGCAGCCCCTACAAGGCACCATCATGACCACTGGAAAAGAAGCAAAAGATAACGTGCTACAAAAAGACACTGAACCGTAATTCCATCTTTCCCTCAATTCAAATTATTTACCTAGTCTCTACCTTTTTTAGGCAGTTAACTTTTAAAACAATTTAATTTTTATTTCCCATTAATGGTTGTTTGTATTATTGTTAGAAGCAATTATTATTTTTGTTATAAAAACATTCTGACTGATTACGAAATTTAAAATTCTAAAAAATTTTTTGTGTTGATATGTTTCTTTAAATATACACATGTAACTGATTAGGTAAAATTTGAAATCTCAAACGATTAACTCTCAAGTGATTCAATAAAGATAAATGCCAAGCCTAATTTTAATCGAAGTTCAAATATTTCTGTCGAACCGTACACAGACGCCACGGAGCGGCACACCGCTATGGTTTAAATTTTTTCCCGTAGAAATTTGTTGGAAAAAGCCGGTATAGTTAAAATTAATACTTGAAAAATACTATTAAATTGTCAAAATTTATATTTATGTTCAACCCTAAAATAAATCATGCCAATTTTTTTCAAGATTTTAATAGTTTGCAATATTTTGTGTGTGATGGAAATTATTATGGTACCGTGCCTTCCTATAATTTTGTTTTTCCAGAAGGATATTTAGTATGTTTTACTTAAATTAAGCTTCTGGTTCAGTGCTTGGCCTGGTGGATCGGACAGGGCAAGCCAGTGACTTGGTTGTTCAATAACCATGTTCTTTAGATTTGTCCGTATTTGTTTTAAGTAATTTCAGTAGGCAACTGTTTTCTATCAGGGTTAATTTTGGAATTACATTTATCTCACACTATTATAGGTCCAATGCTATTTGGACTGTTTCATAGATCCGTCCAAAGATTTAAAATCTTTTTACTTTGTAAAATTTGTCTTATTTTGTATTCTCAATGCTGAGTTGTGATTAAACCTACGAATAGCGCCTTGTGACCTATCGCTTTAAGTTTTACATATAAGCACAACTTCCGCAAGTGGGGGGCTAAAGGTTTTTGTGTAATTTCTATAATGTGGTACAATATTGTCTATTGAGCTATTACAAATGGCAAAGGTACAAATATGTTTTTAGTCAGGCCAGAATTGCTAATGACAAGTAGAGTAGTACTCACTCTTATTGAAAAAATGGAACAATCCTATGGTAGTTTGAAAGGTTTGCAAGTCTATACCGATAGATATTACACCAGTGTAGAACTAGCAAACGCATTGTACGACAAAGAAATTCATTTAACTGGCACAATAAACAGAAGTCGAAAGGGCTTGCCTACAAGTGTTAAAAAAAAGAAATCACTGAAGCGGGGTCAAATTTTATCCTACAGAAAAGAAGATAAAATGTTATTATTACAGTGGAAGGATAAGAGGGAAGTTATTATGCTGTCTACACTATATGACAACGGTACCGAAGAAATAAAAAGAATTGTCAAGAGAGGAATAGAAGAAGTAATATCCAAGCCAAAGGTGATCTGCCGATACAATGAGAATATGGGAGGAGTTGACCTTGCAGACCATTATATATCTTCATACAGTTTTTCAAGGAAGACGATAAAATGGTGGAGAAAAATGTTCTTTTGGATGCTGGAAGTCGCAGTTGTTAATTCGTACATAGTTTTTAGTACCACCAGAGATGCAGGATCACGGGGTATACGTCAAAGGAACTTCAGGCAAAACCTCATCCAACAACTAGTCGGTGACACCAAAAACACTAGAAAAAGGGGACGACCTTCAAATGAGATAGATGACGAAAGGCTAAACGGAAAGCTTCACTGTATGTATGAACTCGAAGGGAGAAAGAAGAGATTGCACTGTATGCAGTGATTGGGTACTCGACCCTCGATTTCAGTGAATGTACTGTAGATAGCAAAGGAAGTGTGAGTCACTGACCTATAAATCAGACTTACGTATCTATACTGTAAACAGTATACCAGCGTGTGATAACAGCTGGCAGGCAGTAAAAGGAGACATCACAATAATAGACCTGACTCGGAATGTGGGAGGGTCCCAAAAGATAACGAGATAGCACAAAAAACGTCACCCACTGAAGTCACCCACTGAACCGTGTGAATTTCCTCTTCCCCTCTATTTAATTATTTGACCTAGTCCTACACTATTTATGGCAAGTTTTAAACTTTTAAATCAAATCTTTATAATTGTTTTATTTCCGGTATCATAAAAAATAGGTATCGTATTGAAAACTATTATATTGTAAAGCAATTATGTTGTTTTTTGAATAAAAACATACCTGACTATTACATTAATTTAAAATTCTAAAATAATTGTTTATGTGTTAGGAGTATGATTTTATTAAATACACACATGTAACTGATTATAGTAAAAATTTGCAGAATCTTACAACACGATTAACTCACTCAAATTATTCAATAAAGATACACGATTTTCTTGGCCATGTCCATTTAAAGGTATTTAAATCCGAGCCCAGTAAATAAACAAGGAAGATGGCGTCCGAGCTGGCAGTCGACACAGACCGGCCACGGAGCAGGCACAGCCGCGGTGATGGGACATTCCTAGTATATTCTTATCCGAGGACAGACAGAACGTGTGTGGGCCACGAACTGAGCACAGCCGAGTGATAAGGGTTAAAGATGTTATACTTTTTGAGAAATTTCTTATACTGTTATAATTGTAATATTTAATTATATATTTTTTGTTACTGTTACATTTTTTAAAATAAACTATTAGGCCTAGATGTTATTTTAGGCCTAGATATTAAGTTTGTTTGTGTATCTATTTATTCTGTGTAGTGTTACTTGGTTAATATTTCAATGATAAATCGGTACCGGGCTATATTTTATTTTTATTTTTTGTAATTTTTACCAAAAGAGGATTATTTAGTAATGTTTTTACTTTATTTTAATTTGAAGCTGTCTAGGGATTCCAGCTGGCTCCATGGCCTCGGTGGAATCATGGGATGTGGGCTAAATTGCCAGTTGATTGGTTTTGTTCAAATTTTTAAATTTTCAATGTAAATTCTTTTAAGTTTGTCGTAATTTTGTCTTTCTAGTAAATCTGCAGATAGGCACATCTGTTATTGTATTTGTTGCTTTCGCCAATTTTGTGTTCGAAATGATATTTATGTACAACATTATTTATTATGTGTTTCATATTGTATTTCTTGTTTTTGAGTGTTATCTTGATATTGTGGCCTTCTGCCAGATTTTCTAAATAATTATTTTACTCTTTTGTAATAGTTTTTTTTTTTTTTTTTCGCTCAGCTGCTGAGTTGTGATTTAACCCTCCGACTGCCGCCTGTGATCCTATCGCTTGTCTGGTTTTTAGCCATCCCCCAGTACAGCACAACTTCCAGTTTGGTGGGGGATGGGTCTCAGGTATTATTGGCTGTATAATTTTTTATGAATGTGAGTAGCATTTATATTTTCTTGATTACGTATTATCACCAATTTAGAAAAGAACCAATATTTAATAAAAATAGTTATTTTTTCAATAGTTAATGAAAATATTTTTTTTTTTATTAATTATATTATTATTTGTTTTTGCTGTTTCTCTTTGACATAATACAATTGCAACAACCTCTTAAATTTTGTTGTGGTAATTTCAATCAATTATTGTGATTTGTTTTTGAATAAGTTTTATTACTAAACCATACCTAAAATGGCAGGTTATTTTTTTAATTTTCTCTAGGCTAATAAGTTTTGTAATTTCCTCAAGGTAAATTTCAATTGCATACTAATTTGAGCATTATATTCCATTTAGCTAAATTGTATACTTTATTAAATAATATACTAAAAAAAATTTAACAAAAAATGTAAACAATCATACTCTGAGAATAAATAAAATGTTACCAATTCTCTAGTTATTTGAAATATTGTATGTCATTTTATAGATTTTAAGGGTGTATTATACTTCATATTGGAGGAATCGCCAAAATACAATGCACAGTTTTTACTGACTGATTCCACAAAATTTTTTGATTCACTGGTGTAAAGGTGTTGGAAAAATTGTCTGATACTTTTCTAAAAGTACTCAGAACCTAGAACCGATTTCAGTAAATAACTAAACTGGAACCGAACAAAATATGGAACCGACCTATCACTATATTGTATTCTACTATTATTTTGTAATATCAAAATTCAGTGATGCAATTATTTCACGTGTTGTCATATGGTTGATGAGTCGTTTTTGTTTTATAGTCCTCAGAGGTGGAAAAAGTCAAAATATATATTTAATGACTCGATTCCTTGAATCCAAGGTGGGTTCGTAATATAAAAATTGATTCTAATGGTGGTTGTATTCGTTAAATACATGACATTTGAATAGAACATATACACCAACAAAATAAAAAATTAAAAGCCTTATTACTAAATTATTAATAAAAGGAAGAACTGCCCCTAGATCTGTGCATGTTTGCTTTGCGTGTCTGGGTCTCTAGGTTGTTGTAAATTCACATTAAATTGATGTTCAAACATGCTAATCAAGTTATCTTGAATTTTTAGGTTTAAAATAAAAAATCTTAAAATCTTAATGACCAATATGCTGAATTGATACATCGTACTTCTTGTAAAATGGCTATCTCAAAATGTCTCAAGCAGTAAAAAAACGTAATGTATTCAATTATAATATTTCACATCGATGTAAGTTACTAATCATTCTTTGTTCTAATTTCCATTGCTAAAACTGAAAATTAATTGGTCTTGTTATAAGTCAAGAACCTGAACATAAAATAAAAGAAAATTTTTTGTAATTTAAAGACATAGACGGAAAAAAAACCCCACTATTATCATCAAAATTCAAAGATCAATGTTCAAGATGTTCAGCCAACAGTAACAAAAGCTTTTCAATTAGGCTCTAGACAATAGATATTTTCAAACTGAATTATGACCAGACTCAGCTTGAACTTAAGCACTCACATTCTTATAGTTAGTATGAATACTGATTTCGACTGGATTAATTAAAATGATAGAATGTTGTGATTTTGGATGATATAAAATCGCGATTGCAGAGGATGATTTTAAACTGCCAGTACAGAATGAGCGAACAACCCACTTGTTTTTACTTACATAGCCTGGGGAAGAGTGGTGTCTGTGGTGACCATGATGGTGAGGGGAAACCAGCTGTAAAATAATTTATCGTACAGTCGACTTAACTGCAATACAGTCTTGTCTTTCTTTTCTCTCATTTACAGAATATAACATTAAAAGTAAGATTAATATTTCCATATCAAACACTAAATTTTCAAGACTATTCATTTAAAAATGTATTTAAAGTTATACATTATATTAACAGAAATGTTATTTTTTTAATAGTAATAATTCACTAATATTTATAGTTACCAGAATTTACAAAAAAGAGATGAATTAAATATTTATATTTTACAAAAAATGTCAGATTTTACAAGTTACTGAAGTTTCTAAAATTACTGAACAAAGAAAAATAATTTAGTTTCAAATATAAACAGATAACAAATAATTATAAAAACATTTAATTAATCTTGTCTTATTACCTACACTATAGAGTCCGTTAACCAATGTTGACTATAGATACTATTTTTTTAACAGCATTTTGTTGTAATTGTTGTCAATCTGTTGACGACGAGATGTGCTCTGGTGTATGAAATTAATTAAATAATTTATAAAAGAAGGCTGATAATTTTGAGCTACTTAGTGGGTTTTCATAAACTGAACAAAGCACATGTAGTACTAAGACAAGCATTGGTTGGTTACTAGCTTGTTTTATGCTTGTTTTAGTGTGATATTTACTTTACTCATTATGGTGTGGGACTATACAGTTGAAAATAATAAAGGTTGTTATTTATACATGACCAGTTTAGAACTGAACAAAGCACATGTAGTACTAAGACAAGCATTGGTTGGTTACTAGCTTGTTTTATGCTTGTTTTAGTGTGATATTTACTTTACTCATTATGGTGTGGGACTATACAGTTGAAAATAATAAAGGTTGTTATTTATACATGACCAGTTTAGAACTGAACTTGTAATTAAAGTACTCTTTTTTAGTTTGATAGAGGTTAAACATTACTTTTTAAAAACGTTCAGAACCAACAAGTTACCATATGGTTAGCTTAAAGCAGAGGCATCAATATCTGTAAAAGGCAAAGCCCTGGCTGACTTAACTCACTCATCACTAATTCTCAAACTACCAAAGTAGGTAGAGAGCTGAAGTTTTCTACACTGTTTCTTTAAGTCTTAAATAGGACAACTAAAGTATTTTCATCTTGATAAAATACCCCTAAGGGATGGAAACCGCCCCTAAAAGATTGTTCCATAAGGATAACATTGGGTTGATTTTAGTAAATTAATAACAGCTGTTTTTTAAATAAATGAGCATGTTTATTTTGTATGTTTGACATTATCCTATTGATGCATTAAGAGGTTAATCTTCAGCTGTTCAACAAAAACAAATGAACACGTTTGAAATAGGCTAAGTAATATCATTGAGTATCTATACTAATAAATAGATAGCAAGGCAAGTAGTATACTGTAAATAAATTTAATATTGTAATTTTAAGTTATACAGTTAATCTACTATTATTTGTAGTCAAAAGTCATCTGCCAAGGTGTATCGAGCGCAGCGACTGTCGCAGTTGGTACACAAAGCACGCAGGATAATATGTAGTTGGAGCAATGAGAGAATCTGCTAACTTGAATGTACTTACTTGATAAGAAATTTTAGTAAATATACATAGCTCCTGATTACTCAGTACATTTCTTGATTCTGATATTTTAATATGAACTCTATTAAGTTTGGTGTATCCATGATAAGTGATATGCATACATTAGTAGAAGTAACTAATAATGTAAAGTAGTAATGTAGTAACTTCACTGGTAAGATTGTATAAAATTTACTGAGAAATTAAAAACTTTAAGCAACTAAGTTTCTTAAACCCATGTTTTAATTATATGGGTTATTTACATATTGCACATTAGATCCCTGCAAACTTTTTTCCTGTTAGTTATATTTCAACAAGAACTTACCTGAATAACATTTTCTTTAGGTGGTGAGTCAGTGGTTCTGCGAGTGGGTAAACTCTGGCCACCAATGACGTCAATACATCCAGTGGATCTGCGAGTAGGTGGGGGCAACTGGTGAACAGGAAGAGGGGGTGGAGGCACTCTGCCAACTACTGTTAACGGAGTGGTTACATTGCCACTCAGTGGACCCAGTCCAACTCCAGATTCATGGATTCTCAATCGTTTTTGCCTTTCACAGTAAGCTCGCCAAGTGTCTTCATTAAATCCATAATTAAAGTAATCTGAGCAAAAAAGTTAATTTATGTTTTAATCAAAAATCAATTTATAATACAAGATGCCAAGTGACAAGCGATTTAAAAAATAATATATCTTAATTTTAAGATACTAGGCCTAGGAATTAAGTAATAATTTAAAGCAGTACTTGTGGTAAACTGTAGAAATTGATATATACTACTGAATCGCGGGCTGTGCTAGACAGGCCGAGCTGATTTTCGGAGTTGTGTTTGGAGAATTAAAGGGTCTATTTAGACAAAAGGCAGTTGCTGGCCTTGTACGCATTGTTAACCCATTGCGGATCGCGAAGCGTAGCGCGTGCCCGGGCCTAGCGGTATGAATTAATTCCGAAAACGGCGCGGTACCAGCCGACTTCGCGCGCTCGTCTGCCGGCTTAGTGCGCTCGCAAACTCTACACGTTTTGTTGTTACTTACGTCACATAAACACCTCACCGACCTTATTGAACTAAAAAATAATTATATTATACTGCAAAATATTTAAAGCGGTTGAAGGGCCAGGTTGAGGGGTGAGGGGATGAACAGCCAGGTTGAGCGGTTGAAGGGCCAGGTTGAGGGGTTGAAGGGCCAGGTTGATGTTCAACGATACGGGTTTCAGTGAAATTGAATATAAAACTTTGTTCATCCGGCGGTGTCCCGGGAATAACATCGGAATCAATGTCACTCAAATTAGCACGCTCGTCACTATCAAAGTTAGTGTCCGAATAATTCTGTAATCGAGGACATAATCGCACTACAGACCCATCGTCACCCTCTATATCACTCTCAAGGTCACTTGGTTCACTTCCGCTACACATTAGTAGTCTGTCTAACTCAGACGAACGTAAGTTATCCGCCATTTTCTGGCAGTCACGCACTCGAAAATATATCCTACCAAACGCAACGACAGAACTCCTCAAACTAGTTCGAAACAAATTATTTATCGAAAACTAGGAATGTTTTGAGTAAACAGGAACAGAGATAAGATAAGCAGACAAACTGATAAGCGCCCCAGAACATCTGCGTGCATTCTAAAAGTGGACATTGAACTTGAATGACGCAATCATAAACAGCAGGTGCAGCGACGTGAACGTCACGTCGCTGAGCTTCCAGTCCACCCGCGCGCAGGACGTGAACGCGACGTCTTTGATCCGCAATGGGTTAATCATCGTAATTTAAATAACCTGTGGGCAATATATTTGTTAGGATTTTAACATATCTATCAACTTTAAGTAAAGATATTTATTTACTACATGCATTTTTATTTTTAGCCTTGTTTTAAGACAAAATTTAATAAATAAAACACAAACATTATAACTTATTTCTATCACACAAATAGGCAAGAATCAAATTAAATAGGATTTAGTAATGAAAAATTCAACTGTTTTAAATATTGGTATTGTTATAATAACGCAAAGTACTAATATAATTAATAAAATAATTATTTTATAACTATTTAAAATCAAATCTACCTACACTAAATCTCTTGCATATGTGCATAAAATCAAAATATTTTTATTCTTGACTGAAGTTAACTAACTGTATAATAGTGTAATTTTCATATAAATTACAAGTAAGTATAATACAAACGATATTCTTACATCTAAAATTAAGCAAAAGTTCTTCTATAACTAAACAAGCTACACCATTTAGGCCTACATGAACTCTTCTACACTAAACTAATTGTTTACAGGGATACAAAAACTGAAATGTATTAAATATAAAATTTTATTTACATCACGAAATATATACATGTATATATATATATATATATATATATATATATTATTTATCAAAATATAACAGATCACAAGCATTTGATAAACCTTGAAATGAAGACTGAGGTACGGGGCGTGTTTTTCAAGTAAGTACCATTTTGGAATTCCGCTGCTGTAATGCTGTGATCGGTGCATGCACGTTTGGTACTACTATCTGTTGGAAAGCCACAACCATCGTTATGGATCCATTCGAGTGTATTTAAGGTCACTTATGACTGTTTAAAATTCTTCCTCTTATTGAAAATGCCACCGACTTTGAATTATGCACTGTGTAAGTTGTCATAACGCTGGGCGTGAAAGCAGCTGACATTAATCGTGAGTCTTTCACCATGACAATTTGGTTTTAAAAATCGTAAACATCACGATCTAATGCTATATTAATGTGAGAAAACTGGTTAAACATTGTTTTTGAGATTCCCACCAATATTTTATTTTTGTGATTCCCTGTCAGCATTTTGGGAACCTAGTGTAAGCATAACTCTCGGTACTTTAAACATTCATAATAAACAATTTCATAAATCACACTCTTGACACTTGAACACTCACTTCATAACGATGCAGTTGTAAAGAGTCTGATTCTCTTGACTTTTTGCACAGTCATCAGTAATGAGTGAAAGTTTCCCACTTTGTTCCTCATCATGCACATTCGTACTTTAAAATTTCTCACTCATTTCCATACCATCACTCATTCTGTTTTCTTAATCAATTTCACGGATCTATTGATGAATGTCAGCTGCTGTCATGCCTTTAGCTCTACGAAAACTTATCACATGTATTTTACAGTTGGCATGTTAAATCACAGGAGGAATTTTAAACAGTTATAAGCGGCCTTAAATACAGTTTAATGGATCCGTAATGGCGTCTGTGGCTTGTCAAAAAGTCAAAGTAATTTATTATCCAATAAACAACATTACATTGTATAGGTATCGTCATTTTTCTTAAAGCTAAAAGTCCTACAAACTAAATTTCTTAAATATACTATCACAGTTGGTCATCTAATATATACCAGTACACTTTTTTATTTAAAACAGTACAGTACACTAAAAAGCCTCTTCAGCCTGACTTCGTCACAATTGGCTGACATGGTCATCAAGCAAATACAGAGGGGAATCTAGCAGCATTTCTTTTAATATCTTCAAGTCATTTTTTGTTTCTATTTTGATATTATATTTTGTGTTTAGAACATTAACAATTCTGCCATACATGTATTGTGGTGTTCTTTCGTATAAAGTTGTCCTATGAACTCTATGTTGAATGAGGGAGCTAAATCGGGTGTTATGAGGATGTCTGTATTGCAATTCAGTTATTTTTGTTTTGTCATTTAAGTAAAATTTTGCCAATTCAAGGACATATAATCCATGTACTGTAAGAATCTGTGATTTCAAAAATAGAGGATAACAAGAAACATAAAAATGTGCACCACATATTATTCGTATTGCTCTCTTCTGTACTTTAAATATTTTATCCTTATTTTCTTTAGAAGTTCCAAACCATATGGGCAAACAATATAACAGAGTGCTTTGAAAATAAGCCATATAAGCAATCTTAAGAACATCTTGGTCTACACAATGTGCTAACACTCTTAAACAGAAACAAATGGCATTTAATTTCTTAACGAGATTTTCAATATGGAAATTCCAAGAGAGTCTGTCGTCTAAAGTTATCCCTAATAATTTTTCGCTGGACACCAGAGGTAGTAATGAATCATCAAGTTTAACGATGAAATCCGTATTTTGTTGATATTTTTTTATCTGGTAATTCAATACATTTGTTTTTGTACAATTCAACAAAAATCCATTATCAGAAAACCACTGGTGCAGATTTGACACTGTATTGTTGAGAGTCATTTGTAGCCCCAACGGTGTTTTGTCAGACACCACTGCTGACGTGTCATCTGCAAACTGAATACAACAACCACTCAGTACATTTGATGGTAGATCTGCCACAAACATAACAAAAAGCAAAGGTCCCAAAATTGATCCCTGAGGTATACCTGTCTTTGTATCCGTCCAATTTGAGACTACTGTAACATTATCTTTATCAGTGCTTTCCACCCTTTGCTTGCGTTTGTTAAAATAGGATGACATAAGTTTTCCTGCTATCCCTCGTATACCATACCATCTAAGTTTTTTCAGAAGTAATTTATGATTGAGACAATCAAATGTATTAGAAAGATCACATTGAATAGAGGCAACACATTTTCCTTCTTCAATGCATTTTGTAACTAACTCTACATACCTAGTCAGTGCATTTAGCGTTGATTTTTTATTCTGAAATCCAAATTGTTCTTTGTTAATAATTCCATATTGGGAAATGAAACCTAAAATTCTTATACAAATAATGTTTTCCAAAATCTTTGAAAAAGATGGAAGAATGGATATGGGTCTTAGGTTCTCTAAAGTGTTTTTACCTGTTTTTTTCTTTATTGGATTGACTGTGGCGTATTTCAAGTTGTCAGGGAATATACCTTTACTGAGATACAGGTTAAATATATGAGCCAGATGTGGGGCAATATGGGTGATGCAGTTCTTCATTAGGCTAACGGGGATGTCATCCCACCCTTTTGATTGTTTTGGTTGGAAAGCTCTGACTATATTTATTATTTCCTCTGTATCTGTGGGTGCTAAAAATATGGTATTTTGTATTTTATTTTTATATGCTTGTAAATATTTTCATGGTTTGGTTTAAGTTTCAAGGAGTCTGCCACATTAGCAAAGTAATCATTTAATGTGTTTGCTGGGTCAGGGCCGATATTTTCCATGTTTGCCAACAGATAGTAGCGTGTATGCGCTGAATGCCGACCGCAGCGCTACAGCTGCGGGATTCTAAAACGTTACTTACTTTAAAAATACGCCTCATATAAATGTGGCTATTGCTGGAAGAAATAGAATAATTGACATTTCTAAACATAGAATCAGATAATTTCTGGCAGAAACTACGAGCTGTTGAGGCTGATCGTCGGAAACGTCATCAAATTTAGGTTTGATCAATGCAGAGCTTGGAGGTCTTGCAGCCTTACAGCCTTCCCGAGAGCAAATAAACTCCTCAACAGATTGGTGTGTGCTCAGAAACCTACTGCAGCAACTTATGACCAGCGTGCAATCCAGTAGTATAAATCGATGACTGTAGATTAAAACACAAACACAAAACAAAAAGAAATTGAAGGAGCTAGTACCCAAATTATATCATAAACTAAATCAGTTTTTGTGTTGTGTTATTTACAGTTCACTAGCTATGCTTCTTTTCTCTCATTTCACTTTTCACTAAAAATAATGTTATTTGAACAAATGAAACCCTAAAACTGGACTAATTTTTTGAAATGTTACCAAACTGAGAGTACTAATCTTTATTTGAAAATATATTCTTTGTTTTAACCTATCTTTATTAAATGTGACATGTTATAAATATGTGTTAAAATAAAATGCCTAATCTGGTTTTAAGAAAGATAAAAATGCATACTGTATTTGAAAATTTAGCGTTTGAAAAGATGTAAAAATTATGATGGAAAAAATTATTGATAAAGATGGAGATAGTTCTAGACACCTGAAGTAAGAACACAAACATTGTTATATATTTGACGATCAATTTTTGTTGTTGTATCACCCTGTATCAACTAACTGTATAAAAGTATAAAAATAGTTTATATTTAAACAACCTGCTGTACCAAATATTAAAAAAAGCCCTTAGCGGTTACATCAGTATGTTGTTGTAGCAGATTTTTGTGCTTAACGTTAATAAATAAAACATTTTTATCTATTAACTATAATTATTGTTAACTCCTAGACCAATAATTGGCCCTGGTATCTATAAAATACATTTAAAACTAAGTAAACTGGAAATGAGTACATGGCTTTTTTAAAGGAAGTTGTTGTTATTGTTTTGTAATATGCCTTCAACAAGGTGTAAATATCCCACAACTCAAGCTCATCTGACTTTCTCACTTCACTTCGCTACTATATAAGTTATTATTGATTATTAATCCCTTAGAAAATTGTATTTATGTTTTAAAAATAACTTATTTATTGGTCTATTTCATAAGCAAACATTATTATTTTAAAAAAGAAAGTGCTTCCTCACCTTGAAAAATTAGCTCATTGATGCTACTAATAAATAGATATACTAATTCATTTTTATTCGTACAATAAATTATCATACCAGTGATATCTGCACCAGGCTTCCGCCAAGGTTTATCCTCCAAGCTGTCCAAGTTGTAGTCATGCGCTGCGACCCCATTTATTGTTCCTATCTGCTCAAATTCTTCTATTGAAAATTTACCTGGTTGCTGGAAGTAATACACCATAAATCGTTTACTTAGCTGGCATTTAAATAATAATTTAATAAATAATAAATAATTTTTAGTTAAAAAATTACTCAATATAAATAGCTTATATCAAAAGAACTTCACTGAATAAGGGAAGGAGGACATATTGCACTTGATGAGAAATTTCCATTCTCTTTCCAATAGACAATTCTATTTATAACTCTCTCCTATTTGGAGTAACAGTAGCCCATCCCTTGATGAACACTAGTCTGAGGGTGATAAATGTGGCTTACTGAAATCAATCACGCACATTTCTACTATTTAACACTTCACAATGCATATGTTTGTGGCAGTACAAAAACAGGCTTCGGCTAAAAATCTTTGGATTGTTAATCTAAACTCTGGATCAGATCATACAAGATGCATACAAATTCTATAGCATATTGTTAATTTTTCTCTCCAAAATACTAAATATACATCAAGTAGGACTGTACAAAATGGAATATTATTTTTCTTCTCAAATGGTTGGATTCTAACAAAATTACTAGAATTAGAATAGTTTTAATCAAGTTTTCCATTTTTCTGTTTTGAATTTCTCATTAAATTAAATAATATTTTATGTATACAATACAATTAAATAATATACTATAATATAGTATTATGCCATTAATATACATAAAAAATCAACCACATATTTGCTTTTTATAGCAATTATATACAAATTCAAAATTAATAATCTTGTAATAATTTATATGGGCCTAATTTGAAATTTGTCTCAGTTCATTATTACATCTGTAAACACTAGCTAAATTTTCTTAATAAAGTAAACTGTTTTATAAACTGAATATGTAATAAGGCTCCTTGATTACTACAAATTATCTTCTATAAATTGAAGGGCTGGGATCCATAACCTGAGGGACATGAATTCATCATTCTTGTTCTGAATACCCTTAACGACAAACAATGGGAACAATTAAGTGGGCTCCAGTAATGTTGAACATACATTTATTAAATTACCAACATTAATATTGCACAAGTATGATAACCATAAGCTCGACAATAAACAGTCTTAGTAGTTACTACAAAACAAAAGTTAAACCCGAGGGTGGGAGGGAGGGAGTGGGGGGATGGTCTTACATAACAGACTTGTGCATTTCAGCAGCTCAATTAAACTGCCTTGGAAATAGTTGGAGGTGTAAGTATGGGGTCATTCAACAAGTAAAGAGAGCAGTTACTATTGCTCAAAAACAGTCTATACAATCTGTACAAAACAAAATAATCCCCACTAACACTTATACACCTATGTTAATTTATAAATGACATTGGCATATAGTTCTTTGGGTTAATCTTAAAACCACTTTTGCTCCTAATTTTTTACCTCTTCAATGGATTGAAAATGTTTTCCTCGTAGACCTTCTTTAAGGGATCCAAACAGATGAAAGTACGATAGATGGAAGTATCTCTTACCCCAGTTTATGAAATTTTTCTGTTTTCAGATGTGCCGTAAGTGAGTGGGCGTTGTAATATAGCAAAATAACACCTTCAATCAAGAGCCCATGGCATTTTGTTCGAATGGAAAATCTTTTTTACTTATCAGTTCAATAGTGATTCACATGCTGTCCCGAATTGACACGTCAATTCGAGAATCAAGAAAGAAAGTCCCAACTTTGACTGGTCGTCCACTATGTTTCTCTTCAGAAACTTTTGTACTGCCACATTGAAACTCTTCTACCCATCTTTAAACGTTCGAAAGATTTAAAAAATTGTCTCCATACACTTTTAATGTTCTTTCATGGATTTTACTACTGTCCTCAACTTCCACGAGTAAAAGTGTCATCACAGCACGTTAACCAAGTGCACTTGTGGTTATATTTACAAAATATGACTGAACAGCTGATCAGATGTCATCACAAGATTGCCAACTTTATATCCTGAAAGTTTCATATGGATCAATTTGGCCATTTTTTAGAAATAATAATTTGTCTTGTTATTTATTGAATTACTCTCATATACGGCCAGTCCACATCATTTGGTTAGCAATATGGGGAATGTGGCAAATTATGTGAGAACTACATTTACCCCCTAGTGTGGTGTTTTATTCTAGTAAAAGGACACCGTCTTCAAACACGACATCTGGTCCAATATAACAGACGGATGATACTTAAGTGTTTTCAGCACAACAAAAATATGAAATATAGCTCTAATGGCCCCCTGGCCTACCCTAATACAACATTCTAAAAGATAAAACATGCAACAATATTACAGCAACTAGATGTAAAATTAATATCCTAGACTAATTTAATACCTCTTTGCTACTAACAATAAAACTGATTGTCAAGATTTGAACCTAATTAAACCTTTGAGCATGAATTTAATGTAATATTTAAATGTGCACATCAGGCACACAATGAAACATAAGTCTTAGTTTTTATTGTTTTACGTTTATATGCTCCCAAAGTCAGGTACAAGCAAACCTACTTATATTTGGTCAGTTATACTAAATAAATTTGTTTTGGATTGAACCTGTCAGTAGGCCTATTGTGATTCACACAAGATATACTATTCTGACTTAAAATAGTTGTGATAAAGTGTTTTCTGTTGTGACACAACTGATAATCTACTGTCGACGCAGAAATTAGGTGCACCCGAGTTTGAAGATGGTTTTCTAAGGAACTAAGAGGCCTACAAAAAATCTAATCACATCATTGTTTTCCTCCATTAGTTTTACATTAAGAACTATGCATTTTTAAATTTTAATATAAGTTTTAATATTTGTATCCTAGTTGGAACAAAAAAAGTACAGCAATTTTAACTAGTTTTCACTGTACATCAAATGTACACCGTTATTACTAAAAAACCTTGTAGGTAAGGTTTGGTATAAGTTTTATGAATTTTAGAATTTTAACTTTTGTTTTCTTAAATTCTAAAGGTCGTAAAATTAATTACTAGGTCTTGTTGTAATCCTTATGACATGTATAGTTACGATGCATTTCTTTCATATGTGTAAGTGAATGCAGTGATTTTATATTGATTTACATCAATGTAAATTGATCAATTTAGAGTTTTATTTTAAATTGATTTACTATCACCGTATTTACTTACAAATATGAATATAATGTATCATAATTATAAAGGTCATAAGGATTACAACAAGACCAAATAATCAATTGTACAACCTCTAGAAGCCAAGAAAACAATGTTTCATGGAACTGACCAGAACTTTTTTTTTCGAAAATTTAAAACCATAAAACTTACAGCAAACTTTCTTATCAACGAGGTATAAAAATATAAATGCGATACATTTCCAGGTTTTTGTGTAACAACGATATAAATTTAATATATATTGAAAACTAGTTAAAATTCCGGTACTTTTTGTTCCAGATAGGATAAAAATATTAAAACTTTAATAAAATTTGAAAATGTATATATCATAATGGAAAATTAAATGAGGAAAACAATGATGTGATTAGATTTTTGTTGTAGGCCTCTTAGTTCCTTAGAAAACAACCTCCAAACTCAGGTGCACATAATTTCTGCACAGACAGTAGTTCAGGGGTTGGCAAACCCAGGTTCTCAGGCTAAATGATTCTATGCAGCCTCACTTGACATGAAGTCGATTTATAAATAATATTATGAATTAAACAAAGACAGTTTTATGTGTTTAAATGAAGTACATTAAATGCAAATAATATTTTCAAATATTAGAATTATACGCATGTGATACTGCTATCTGCATGTTTGTCCGTGGCTGTGCCTGTTGCCTACAGGGGTCAAGGTAGATTATACGCATGTGATACTGCTATCTGCATGTTTGTCCGTGGCTGTGCCAGTTGCCTACAGGGGTCAAGGTAGATTATACGCATGTAATACTGCTATCTGCATGTTTGTCCGTGGCTGTGCCTGTTGCCTACAGGGGTCAAGGTAGATTATACGCATGTAATACTGCTATCTGCATGTTTGTCCGTGGCTGTGCCGTTGCCTACAGGGGTCAAGGTAGATTATACGCATGTGATACTGCTATCTGCATGTTTGTCCGTGGCTGTGCCGGTTGCCTACAGGGGTCAAGGTAGATTATACGCATGTGATACTGCTATCTGCATGTTTGTCCGTGGCTGTGCCAGTTGCCTACAGGGGTCAAGGTAGATTATACGCATGTGATACTGCTATCTGCATGTTTGTCCGTGGCTGTGCCGGTTGCCTACAGGGGTCAAGGTAGATTATATGCATGTGATACTGCTATCTGCATGTTTGTCCGTGGCTGTGCCGGTTGCCTACAGGGGTCAAGGTAGATTATACGCATGTGATACTGCTATCTGCATGTTTGTCTGTGGCTGTGCCGGTTGCCTACAGGGGTCAAGGTAGATTCAGTGTGTACTTGAATATGACTCAGTTCAGTGACAGTTAATGTTCAAAAATTACTATTTATTCTAACAATAACTTTAAGACTGTAAAAAATGTATTAATTATTATAAATATCAAAAGATAAAAAAGTGTTATAGGCCCTATTGTAATAAATGATGTCATTTATTAATTTATAATGTGTCTGTAATAAAAGCGATAATGTGCAGCCCTCGTTGTCATTCTAGGTTTAAAATATGACCTGCAATTGTAAAAAGGTTCCTGACGCCTGATCTAGTTAGTGTACCTTAAGTTGAGGAGGGCCACCTGCTGAGGTGAGAAGACCGCCTCTCTTAATATTCAAACTGCTGTACTGAGGGGCCGTGCGGATATCACCTATCACTACATTCACTGTGTCATCTTCACTGTCATCATCTTCATCAAACTCCCCACCTTCAGTATGAGGCACTCCACCATTTTCTGAAAACAACAGGTCCACTATCTCAAACTTTACAGAACATTTGAATGTATATATAGAACAATAAATTAAATTCTGATTTAGTTTATTTATTATACAAGCCATCCGAACAATTTTTAAGCTTAAAAAAAATCCACAGCTCTATTCCATAGTTTTTAAACCTCCACATACACACCAACTGATTTATAACCAACTGATTCTGGTCATCCCAAATCATAAAACCTGGCGCATCTCCAAAAGACATCTTTACACGATGGAATTAAACTGTAAAATCACCTTCCAAATAACTTCAAACTGGAACAAAAACTAACTAAATTTAAAAGAATATTAAAAGATAAACTAGTAGGTTTGGTTTCTTATAGTGTTAATGATTTCTTCAATTCTATTTGGTAAAGTGCTTCAAATATTTTAGTTTATTACAAATTAGCAAGACATATTTATTTTATATATTTAATTACCTCATTGTAATTATGTATTGACAAGTGTTTATGTACAATTATGCATCTAAGACACAATAAATAAATAAATTAAAAAAAATAAAGTTAGTTGACAAGTCAAAGTAATAGTAAAAATACAGTATGATTTGAGTGTAAATAGCTATTATTTTTCTTTACTTCAATAATAGTTTAAGATTAGGAGACTTTTACTACTGGTCCATCCATTTGGTAGTCTACAACAGAAATAAAACAGTAGCAGTGGATTTATTATTTACTGAAAAAGTATTGAGTTAGATAATATAGTTTCTTTTCAGTGTAAATAGATAGCTCAAGTAAAACCAGATATGTTCCACACGGTTCATATGATATTACTCCAAACTTAGTTAGAAACCTTTTGAGAAAAATCCTGGCACAATAAAAATTTCTAGTTCTAGTGATTTATTTAAATATTTTGATACAATCCATGGGGTGCTTTGAATTTTGTACTTTTTACTTGTTCTATTAGAGAAAAAATGTTGGATAATGACTTTTGTCTTTCACCTGACACAAATATTGTTTGTTGCAAAAAATGTAAGTATTTTAAAATCAACTGGAATAATTTAAAGACGTACGAGGGCCGTTTTTTTTTTCAACCTCCGGTGGGCCATAAATAAAAGACAAGTGAATAGAACAAAATTATTTTATTACCAACATGTATGTACACTTATGCTTATTTCTCAACATAATCACCCTGAAGATTGAGGCATTTGTCATACCTGTGGACAAGCTTTCCAATACCCTCTTCATAAAATGTTGCCGCCAGTGAATTTAAATGAGTCTTGACCGTGTCTTGAAGTTCCTCAGTAGTCGGAAAGTGCTGACCTCCAAGCCATTTCTTCAGTTCAGGAAAAAGATGGAAGTCGCTCGGTGCTAGGTCGGGACTGTAAGGTGGGCGGTCCAAAATTTCCCACTTAAATGTTTCAAGAAGTTGTTGGGTTACACCTGCAGTGTGAGGGCGGGCGTTGTCATGCAAGAGAACAATTCCTGATGTCAGCATACCTCTTCTTTTGTTCTGAATGGCTCGCCGCAAATGTTGTAAAGTTTGGCAATAAACAGCTGCATTAATTGTGGTCCCAGGCTGCATGAACTCCACAAGCAACGGACCTTTTTGGTCCCAAAAGACCGTAGCCATAACTTTTCGGTTGCTGAAAGTTTGCTTGAATTTTTTGGGTTTATTCGGTGAATTAGTGTGCATCCATTGTTGAGATTGTTGCTTTGTTTCGGGTGTGTCATGAAGAATCCAGGTCTCATCTCCGGTTACAATTGATTTTAAAAAATCTACTCCTTCATTGTGATAACGTTCAAGGAATGTCAAAGCTGAAGCCATTCGGCGAGTTTTGTGGGTGTCACTCAACATCTTTGGCACCCAGCGAGCACAAATCTTTTTGTAGCCTAAATGTTCAGAAACAATAGAGTACAGAGAAGATCTCGACACTTCAGGAAATTCCAAAGACAAAGCACTTATTGTGAATCTACGGTTTCCTTTAACCACTTTGTCAACTCGTTCAACAAGATCGTCTGTAGCGACAGACTTGCGTCCTTGACCTCCTTCATCATGCACGTCGGTTCGGCCAGTTTTAAACTTACGACACCATTCCCGCACAACACCTTCACTCATAATGTTTTCTCCGTAAACACGGCACATTCTCCGATGGATTTCTGCTGCACTATTCCCTTCTGCTTGCAAGAAACGAATAACACTTCTCAACTCGCATTTGGCGGGAGAATCAATAGACGTGGCCATGTTTACCCGACTGCAGCTAAGCGCAAACTGGCTACTTAAACTCGGGAGTGACAAAAGTTGTAGTGGGGAAGATGCGCGATCGACTGCTGCGCACAGGGCCGGTCTGTGACCTTTCTAGCCATCATGGCGTGCGATCGGAGGTTGAAAAAAAAACGGCCCTCGTAGTATTGGTGAAACTTGGACTTGCTAATAGTGCATTTTTATAATATTTTTCTCATCCATGCCAAACCTCTTGAACGTGTAAATGTGTAATGAGCTAAATTTGGGTGGGGGTTTAAGTTTCAAAAACACATCAACCTAGCCTACTTTGGTTTGGATTAGGCCTAACTCACCTGCCGGCTAACCCTATCAATGTTTTGACTGTGGTGAACAAGTACTAGTCTAGATAGTTACTACCAAACCTGCTTTACAACGCCCGTTAGTAGTTTATTCTACCTCGCTAGCTAGCCTAGATGCCTGGCCTAGCCTAAACAGCACTGGAGGTTTGGTTATTTTCTTCTGAGCACTTAACCCTCACTCTCAGAGCACATATTATTCATTAATACGTCAACCCCGTGAACTTCTGTTCATTTTATGTGTTGATTTGGCAACATAAACATAACGATACTCGAGCCGGGCACTGTAGTCGAAACATAACCTGTACCGCATTAACCTCTTAGTTGTGTTGATGGACCACTGTAACAGACGACACAACTAGAACAACAGTTCTGCTCTTCCATTTCTGCTGTTCCTGGCTGAGAACAGCTGATAACAGTAATCTACCAATTACTGTTTAAATCAGCTGTAATATTAGGTTGGACACTTGCAAGATAGGACCTTCAGGGACTCATTCTTGCTTTCGCTCTTGTGCAATGTAGGTCTGACAAGTTCGCTAGCTACTACATTTCAGTACTTTATACATTCAACGAGCTTAATTGCACAGGTTTTATTTTTGCTTAGTTATAACTAAGGTTGCAACTTAGTTTTTATTAATATTCGCTTTTCGCACTTAAGGTTCGAGCAGGAATATTCATAACTGCACGTATGCTGTTGCAGTGATTTTAATTAAATCTACTTAATATACTTTTTATTTTAGTTTTACACCCAATTAACCAAAGTTAGTCTTTTAGAACTACTTTGGTGGGGAACTACTTTGGTGGGGTTTACTTTACGAAATTAGTATTTTCTTATCTAAATAGATTTTGTTACATAATTTTTGTATTATGTAGCTTTGCTAACCCTTACGACTCTACACCAACCTAGGTGAGATCAAATTACAGTTTTGTTCTTTTAGTTCTTGATTTGTACGTGTAGGCCAGAGCAGTTGTCCTCCTACAATATTATTTTTGTTCCCGTTCGTTTTCTTTGTCAGAGTCGTATAGGGTGATGAGTAGGCTAAATTAGTAAGCAAAATTCTTTTGGCAAGGGCAATCATGAGCTTAGCCTAATAAGATATCTTAAGCACAACAACTGAGCCCCTTAATTTCCACAGAAACTTTGTCACAACTCTGGGCTTGTCCAGCTTCCGGTACTGAGCTTCAGCCAACTACGATATTAATTTAGAGTTTTTGACTTTCTCTTACATCTTTTCGACATATTTTATTCTCAGGAAAGTCAAGCTCCTTACAATAGCAACCCCCCTTAACTTTCCTCAGCCACATATACCATCGTCTCAACTAATAAGTGGCATCAGTTGAGTATCAACAACCATGTCACTATTAGAAATATATTCATCACTATTTTTTTATATATAGTTTTACATTTAATAAAACTCTAATGTCATCATGGTTACAAAACGGTTGAATAATTTATCTATTATGAATCATTTCCTCCTGCATGTGTATCAATGAGTAAGGTGGATTCATCCATCACCACTATACAGATCGCGGACTTTAGCTGTGCGCGTGGCCTTGGCTGCGTGGTGATAGGCGGGAGGGGTAGCTGGGTAGTGTTATGCGCTCTGTCCTGAAAACACTGACTCACCTACAACAACCTCCTTACTGAGCATCGTAATGAAAATAACAACTAACCCTACCTACTTCCTGGCTAAAATAAGTCTTTTCTGTGACAGTGATGAGTGTGGTTGTCATTTGTGCCTAGTTATTTGTTAAACCAGTGCGTGCGGTTTACACCGATTATTATTAATATAGCTGTAGTTACCGAGTATTTTATTTGTGATATATTTTGTTAGTTGTAGTGTTTGTTAATTTTCCACAATGACTGATGAGTTCAAGTCGCTAGTCAAGAATAGAGTAATTCATAGTCAGGGCCGCGAAATTATCGTTAACGTGTTTAAATTTATGAAGGAAGAGGCAGCACGAAAAACTTTAAATATTCCGTTGGCAAAGGCTCGTCAAAGAACAGCAGCAGCTACGGGGGTATCAGAGCGAGTTGTAACTCAAATAAACAGAGTTTAAAAAATTGCATGTTAGTAGTCAGTGCGAGGCATGTTTTACTACGCCAAACAAAAACCGACAACGACGTAAAACAGTAACCTATTTAGATGACTTCGATAAATGTGTAGTGAGTAGACTAGTGTACAATTTTCATATAGAAGAATATAGAATACCAACTTTAAAATTATTGAGGGAGGCGCTAAAAAAATAACAAACTTTCAAGGTTGTGATAAAAGTTTGAGACGCATATTAAAGGATTTAGGGTTTACTTGGAGAAAGACAGCAAACAATAGAAAGTTGTTAGTTGAAAAACCAGAAATCCGAGAAAAACTGATAACATATTTGAGAGTGTTGAAAAGCTACAGGGAGCAAGGGCGTCCAATAATTTATTTAGATGAGTCTTAGGAAAGTGCAAGCACGTGGAGAAGATAGAAAAAGACTATGCAGCGGCAAACCCCAGACAGACAATCTTATAGAATCCTTTGTTATATCAATTGCAAATGAATCTGATACAGACAGTGACGGTCTTTCAGAGGAGGAGGAAGAGTTAAGTGGGATTGAAGAACTCTAATGAAGTAAAATGATTGTCACATTCATATATCATTATAAGATTCATATTATATTATATTCAAATTCATTATATATTCATTATAAGAAAGTTCTTATAAGTTACTCAAGTTTTTACTAACTATTTACAAAAATAAAATGCTTAAGTAATATTATTACAGTTGTTTTAAATGAAGTAGACAAAGAAGCAGGAATAATAGCAATAATAATAATGTATTTCTTGTGTTTGTGAAATTTACATACTTTCCGACCTACCATAAAAATACAGTTACCACAATACATTTAATGTTTTCAATTTATAATACTTTTTCCCATACATGTTTAGCTGTCAAATAGTAAAGTGTAACCGATATAGAACCTGGGAAGAAGTTTTGGTGCCTTAATTTTAGCGGCGAGTGCGTGAACGCAACCCGTAAAACATATTGTGTTTGTTTGTTGAATGGGTAGTAGTTTGTTTCCGCGCGCAGAGCTAAAGTCCTCGATGTGTACATGTATGGGAGGGTGAGTGGGTCTTCTGTCACCACTGTACGTACATGGGTAGGTCATCAATCACCAATGTACGTGCAAGGATGGGTGCAGATGTTGAGTATCTTCATTGTTGAGTATCTGCTTGTAACTATGGATGCCAGGCTCATCACTTTTTTTCTAACCAATGAAATATTTCACTTCTTTCAGCCATGTTTCAAAAACCCACAAATACAAAATGATTCACTAAATCAAATTACAATTTAATGTTAAAGAATGTTGCTAAACTACATTAGCTCATATTGTAAATAACAACAAAGTGCAAATGACAACCAACAAACTGTTGATTAGAACAACCGTTTGAATCAGTTATTATCGTTATCACACTTATTCTTATAGCAGTTATTTTATTTTCAATATCATTTATGAGTCGTACAGTTTGTGTGATTGGCTGCTGGACAAATATGATGAACGGACTCTTACACAACCTAACTGAACTATCCTACAGAGTTGGGGCCCCAATCTCAGAATTTAATCCTGTAATTTGCATAGTCATTAAAATTCAAGAACTGTTTAGACAGAAAGTTATTGTAACAGTGTTTATTTGATAAATTAATAATCCATATTTTAATGGGCGTACAGCATACTAAGATATTAACTTTGTAAGTCCATTAATAGACATTTTTCCTAGTTTGTTTTCTTATAAACCTCCTCATTGAAAACATTAAAGTTAATTCATGGAAGTCTTTTGTCACAGCATGAGGTAATCTCCCATACTTTTATGATGAAACTCTGTTATTATATGTCAATGGCTTTTACATAAACTCACCAAGTCCAGGTCCTGCTTGTCCTTCATCAATCTGAAGATTTCCTTCTTCTCCATCCCCGTCCCCTTCATGTTGTTGACCATCTCCATTTTGAGCTAAAGGTTGATTGCTAGATGATTCTAACACTCCTGGAGGCTGAAATGTGACAAAATTTTAAAAAAACTTATCGCCAAAGCTTAAATAAAAATTTATTTGTTTAAATCTTCTTTAACTCCATACAGTACAAAATATTCCACATATTTGTTGTACAAACAACTTATAGTCCACTAGAATAGTTCTTCACCATTGAAATAACACTTCAAATGTTGCAATACAATCATTATTGCGGACCAAATCCTTAACATAGAAAGCCATGTTTTTGGTGTTTTCCATGAATAGCCCCCTTAAGAAATTATTTAAAAAAAAAATAAAGGTCTCCAAAAAGCTCTGCAGAACTTTTATTTGGCAAAATATATATAAAATAAGTTACGAATTTGTGTTTGATTGTTTTGTCAATTAGGTTATTAATTAAGTATTCCTAAAATCCATTTAAATTATCATTTTTTTATAATTTCTTTAAATCAAACCTAAATCAATTTAAGAACAACGCTAATGAGTTTTTATTTATATGATAAATAAAGAAATGGCTGCAAATAGCCTGAATAGTGTAAAACTACCGTGTACATTAATCAAACCAGTTTAATATCTTACTTATGATTTCTACTGCACTAAATCAGCCGTTTTCTTTTGTTTTTGAGTTTAAAATCTATGTTGCTTTCGCAAACTATTGTCACTACAATAGTACATTTCACAAAATCATTAACGCACTAAACAGTTTCTGTTCGCGCCGATTCTGACTTATGTCAATATCAATGTTATTCATCATATTGGTGATATTTGTGGTATAAGAAGATGAAATATTATTCTTTAAACTGATTTGGTAACTATGCAGTTTCCACTCACCTAAAAAAAATTAAAATGTACTGTTTCAAAGTAGTTAAAATCCTTATATGTAATACATGAAGCTGTTTTTTGTCAACGTAACTCCTTCCTCATTTCTTGACCAATTTAAACGGTTTAGGTGTCAAAAAATTTGCCTTTGTTTGTAGTTGTGCAATAAGGTCTTAAATCTTCAATATTTTCATCCTTAAGGGTATGGGAAGCCCTCAAAGTACGGTTTCTGGCCATAAGAATAGCATGGAGAGATTTAAATGAATCTAAAAGTAACAGCTGTTAGAATGTAAATAATGATGTTTGTAATATTGAGGACGTTAGATTTTTCATAATGTTCTATTTTAATTGTAGATAGAAGTTACAAAGTAAAAAAAAACACCCATTTTTTTGTAAACCCTTTTTTATGATATTTTTAAATTTTAAAAATTTACAAAAATGAATATTTACAAATCAAAAAAGAAAAGGGTCTTGGGATCATTACCCTAAATTTTTTGTCAAAGCCAAAATGTGGGGGGTAGCGCCGCACCTTTGGGAGAAAACTAAAAAAATATTGCTGAGCAAGCGCGAAAAAATGGGAAAGGAGGGTTTAATGAAAAAGATGGAAATTTGTACACCAAACTTTGGGCCCAAAAAGCCCGGTTTGGGGTCACCGTCACCCCTTTAGGACCCCCTTAAAAGGAAAGAGTAGCAAATTAGTTTAATTTTTTAGCGAAAATTTTAAAAAGTTTTAGTTTGGCTTAAAATTTTCCCGAAGAGGGGGGGGTGGAAACCCCCTTTTCGGGAGTCCAAATTTGCTTCCCCCTTTTTAAAGTAGGGAATTGGGGCAATTTTTGAAAGGGCAAACCCGGGGGGTGTAGGCCCGGAATTTATTTTACTAAATTTTTTCCCCAAAATATTTAACCCTTTTTTTAATTAAAATTTAAATTTTGGGGTTTAAACAAAAAATGGTTGAGATTTGTTGGAAACCCCACGAATAGCAATCACGCAGCCCAAAAAGTCCCATTTTAAAACCCCCAGCTTCCCAAATTTTTTCGGGCAACGGCGGTTTAATTAAAACTTCTAAAAAATTTGTTAAAAAAAAACGGCCCTTCCCGATTTAAAAAGAAACCAAATTTTTCCCCCCCATAAAAACACCCGCCACCCCCTTTTCCCCCCACAAGTATTTAAAAAAATGGAAAATAAAATTTTCATAAATTTAAAAAAAACACAAATTATGTTGCAAACTTGAAACAGGTGTTTTTGAAGGGTTGGGGTTAATTTTCCCTTTTAAAAAAATTCCCAAATTTTTTTTTCTGTTTTGACAAGTTTTTTTGAAATTTAAATTTTTTGTTTATTAAAAATATGCCTTTTTTTGTAAAAGCTAGTTCCCCTTACCCGTATTTTTTTTTCTGATTTTTGTCCCCCGAAAATTCAGACAAATGGGTTTTTCCTTTATTAAATAAAGAAAAAATTTTCTTTCTTTACTTTTTAACAAAACGTTTCCCGACAGTAATTTTTTTCGAAATTTAACAAATCTTCACCCAACCCCCAAATTTTTTTTAGTGTCAGTGGAACAACTTGGATTAAAAGGGCCCGTTTTTTTTAAAAAAGGGGGTGTGAGGTAGTTTAAAAACCCTTTAAATTTGTTTAAAGTTGATTTTTTGAATAAAAATAAAACCCAAACTTCAAATTTTTGTTACTTTCCTTTCTTTCCCGACTCTCCAAATTCCCCTGATAACTCTTTTTTGTGCAAAATTTTTCTATAAAATTTTTTGAAAAAAAAAAAGGGGACCATACCGTAGTTTTTAAAAAAGAGAAAATAGTGAACCCCTTTTTGGGACTTTACCTAAAATTTTATTGCCCCAAATTTTTCTTTTTTCTTTTTAAATTTTCGCTTGTTTTGATTAATTAATACCCTAATAAGTTAATATGTTACGCCATTATTTTAAAAAGAAACCCTTTTTTGAAAGGTTATAAAATTTTATTTATGTTTTAAAAAAAAGGGTTTTTTTAAAATAAGAATTGTCCCCTTTGAGTTTTAAAAAATGGGCCTTTATGCCCATTTCAAAAGACAAAAAAATTTGGTAATTTTAAATTTTTTATAATTTTAAAATCTTTAAAAACATGGTCTCAAAGTACCTTTTTTAAATTTCCTATTTACTGGGTTAAAATTTAATGGAAAATTAGTTTTTCAAATTTTTACCCTTTTTGGGGAATTAAAAAGGGAAAGGCTGTTTTCAAAACCAAATTTTAAAATAGCTAAATTTGCATATCCCTTCCAAAAAAATTGTTTATTTGTATTAAAAATTACCTTTTTAAACCCTTGGGATTAGGTTTTAAAAATTTAATTTTTTAAATAAAATTTGGGTTTTGGGCCATTCTACTCGATTTCCCCACCGTGAGTTTTTTTACCAGTTAAACCCATTTTTTTTAATTTTTTAAAAAACCCCAAATAGTGACTGTGTTTGGTGGGGTTCTTTCAAGGGCTGAATTTAATTTGTTATACAGGTTGATTTAAAAATGTTTGAAAGTTCAGTTAAAAATATGCCCCAACTAAATTTTGTTTTTCGCTTTCCCGTTCCCCCCCCCCCACCACATTCTTGAACTAATTTTCAGGGGGCAACCCCGCCAATAAAAGAGAGTTTTTGTTGGGAAAACCCATATGGAAAAAAATTTGGCTGACTTAATTTCAATATCCCTGGGGGATTTTCCGTAAAAGGTTTTAAAAACCCCATGTATGAAGAAAATTAAAATAAAAATTAAAAGTTAAAAAAATTTTTAGTTTCCAAATTTTCATTATTGGTGTTATTTAAATGTTTACTTTTTAATTTTTACTAGAATGAATATTTTTTTTGACTGATTACTGTAGGCCCAACATTTTTATTTAAGAAAGGATTTAAAACTAAAATTCTATAAAATGTAATTTTTTTGTTAATGCTTTAAATTTTTGTGTACCCCAATGAATCAATAAAAAAAAACTTTCACGATTACAGCAAAAATTTTTTCTTAAATTTTATTTCCCCAAAAAAAGGCCCTAAATTTTAATAACCAAAAAAGTTTTTCAAATTTTATATTTAGCTTTAAAAAAAAAAAAAAAAGAGGATTTAAAAAAAAAAAAAATTTTAAATTTTTAACAGAAAAAAGTGCCAAAAATACTAAATGTTTAACATTTTGTTTTTTTCCCCCTTAAAAAAACATGGTTTTATAAACCCGTAATTTTCGGGGTTTAAAAACGGGGGGCTTACCCCCTGTGACGGCGTCCCTTTTAGCAGTAAAATAGGTAAATTTTTGGGTTTTTTTGAAATTTAAAAGTTTTTTTTAAAGTAAAAATTGGGAAAGGACGTAATCGCCCATTTCGCGTGAAAAAAAGTTTTTCGTTGTATTTTCAAGAAATAATTATAATAGATCAAAAGTTTTTAATTTGTAATTCACGCAAAAAAAAAAAACCAAAATAAGGAACTTTTAAAAAACCCCTTTAAACCCCAAATCTGGCAATAAAAAACCCTCTATTGCATTCCCCTTTTTTTAGTTTCGAAAGGGGAAATTTTTAAAAAAAAATTAAAAATATTTCTGATACTTTGAAATTTAGGTATTTTTTTTTTTAAAAATTTTTTTTATTTTTAAGATTCTGTGTTTTAAAATTTTTTTAAAAAAAACATAAGTTAAAAAATTGTTTTCTTTTGGGTTTCCAATTTAAAAAAAAAAAGGTTTTTTTTTGGGTAAACCCTTTTAAAAACTTTTAAAAAATTTTTTAATTTTCAGAAAATGTTTTAGTATATAGGGTTTTTTGATAAAGGGAAAAAAAAATTTTTTTAAAGATAAAAATACAAAACAAGGGGTTTAAAAAAAAAATTTATGTTATGTTGGGAAATGTTTTTAAATTTTATATTATAAATTTTAGTTTGTTAAAATTTTTTAAAATTCCTTTGGAACAAATTTCCAAAAACATAGAAGTTCTAAAAAGTATATTATTGTCTTAAAAAATAATTGTTCCCAAATTTTTTACATATTTACCCAAAAGACAAAAAACTCACAAAAATCACAAGCCCAGATGCAAATTAGAATTTCTAAATAAAAATTTCTAAGAACAAAATAAAAACTTTTTTCCCGTAAACAGATTAAAATAAAAGTTGAAAAACAGTTTTTTCCCAAATTTTAAGTTAATTTTATAAAAATTTAGTTCATAATAAAAAATTGAATTTAAAGTAAATTCAAACCCCGGGAAAGTAAATAAACCCGTTTCTGACAAATGCCCAAATAAAGAAATTGGAAAAAAATAGTAAAAAAATGGTTTTTTCTCTCCCTCTGTTTGGTTTACTGGTAATATTTTCGGAAATTTATCAAATTTGATTAGAATTTCGAATTTGGGGGGGGGAAAAGTATCGATTAGTTTGGTTTTTAAAATTTTGCCATAAACCCTATAAAAACCAAAATTTTTAAAAGGACGTTTTAGGGGATAGAGTCCTTTTTAAGGGCGGGCAGGTGTTGGGTTTAAAACAACAGAAAAAAATAAAAAAAAAGTTGTTATATTGGTTTTTCCCCCTTTTTCCTTTAAAAAACCCGGGCTTCCAAAAAAAAAAAATAAAAAAAAAGGGGGGGGGGTCCCCGGGTTAAAAAACAGCCCAAAATTTAGACCCATTTCCGCAAAATTTCCCAAATTTTTATTGGGGGGGAAGAAATTTTAAAAATAAGAATTTTTTTTAAATTAAAAGGTCATTGAAAAATTTAGTAGCATTAATGGGAAATTTGTCCAAAATTTGTTTTTAAATAGAACCTTATATAAACCCGTAAATCACAGTAAGGGTTTAAAATTTTTGGCCTAGCTAAGCGTTTGGTTTGGTTTTATACTTAGAGAAAACATCAAATAACAGAAAAAAAACATTGTTAAAAAAAACAAACTATACTAACGTAATAAGTGCTATTGGTTAGGGGAAAACCAATAAAAATAGAATAATCAATAAAATAGTAATTTAAATTTTTATTGCATTTTCCCAAATCCCCAGTCAAATGATTGTTGTATCAGTTTCTTTTGGGTGTAATGCAATTTTCCCTTTGCCGAAGGCCCCCCGTAGTCCCAAGGGTTAACCCTCTGATAGGAATTTACCTGGGTTAAAAATTTTTTCGGGGTAGGGTTTTTTAATGAAAGGATCTTGATTTTTGAAGCATCATGTGCACTTTCGTTGTTTTTAGCAGGGTCAGGATTTTAGGGCCCGTATAACCCCTTGATCCACTCACAGAGTCCCTTCCGATGTCAAACCATTTTTTTTTTTTTTAAACCGGGGTGGGAAAAATTCCCCTAAATTGTTTAGTTTAAAGTGTTTTAATTAGTTTAAAGGGGGAGGGCATTTATTTTAAATTTCTTTGATCACTGCCCCTTAAAACTTAATTAGCCCCGCACAAGAAAATTTTAAATTCTTGGCTTTGCCCCCTTTTATAAAAATTTAAGTTTTTAAATTACTAAAACCCGTACCCTCCCAATTTTCCCCTATCCCTTTTATCCCGTCCCCCTTCGAAAATTTTTTTTAAAGGGTTTTCAAATCGGGAAAAATTTGGAAGGGAAGAAAAAGGAAAAATATGAGATACAAAAACATAAAGAAAAACTTACGGTGGTGGAAGCCAAAAAATTTTTTAAAAAAAGAATACCCCATGGGGAAAAAATGAAATTTTTATATTCTCTAAAAAAGTAAGGGAATATTTTTTTTGTTTCACCCCTTATTTTTTTATTTTAAAAGGGTACGGAAAGTCATTTTAACCAAAAAATTTTTCGGAAATTCATTTATAAACCCGGTTTAATTTTTTCTTTACAAAACCCCAAATGTTAAGTTTAATATTATGTTTGATACGTTTTTTGTGTAAAAAATGTGTTTATTTCGTTGAAAATTTTTTTTTAAAAAATATTTAATATTGTTTTTTTAATTGTAAAAAATATTAAAAAAATGTAAAGGGAAAATTTGGTTTTTGGGAATTTACTTTTTGTATTTTTTACCAAAAAATTGAACTGAACCCAATTTTTAAAAATAAATGAATACCCCAAAAGGGTTTAAACCCCCCAAATGTAAAAAAAAAGTATTGGGTTTTGATGTGGGAAAAAGAACCCCAATTATTGCCTTTTGAAGGAATATACCCGAAAACTTGGGCAACTCTTCCCCGGGAAGTGAAGATTTAGACACCCAAACCCAAAAAAGGTTGGGAAAAGGGGGCCGATCAGAAATAAGAGATTTTGCCCCCAGGGAATGGGTTTGGGGTTAAAAAAACCCTTTTCCAAAGGGCCCGATATGAACAATCCTATCAACTTACGCCCAAAAGTTTTGGGGTGTCCCCAAAAAATCCCAAAAAAAACTGCAGATGAAGAAAAAAACTCATGACCCAAAACGCCAAAAAAGCAGAGGGAAAAACCCCACCCCAATATTTGTCCCCAAAAATTTCCATATTAAAAAGATGATTGTAAGTATTGAAAAAAGTGATAACAAAAAAATTATTATTTATACAAATGTTTTAAACCCGGGGACAAGGTAAAAATTTAAAAGTGAAAACCCGAAAAAGATACCGTACCCCAGTCAAACAATTTTAAAAGACTGAAATTTGGGTTTTAACTTATCCCAAATTTTAAAAGGAAAGGGCCCCTTTGAGTTTTGCTTTAAAAAAAATTTTACTTTAACTTAGGAATAAAAGAGCTATAGGGAAAAAATGGTTATGCGTTAGGACATATCAAATCTGGGAAAAAAATTTTTAGAATTTAAAAAAACCCTGCTATATTTTTTGTGATTAAAAGCCCCCACCCCCAAAAACAAGGACTTTTCAATGTACAGTTCTAAAAAAATGCTAGAATTGTTTCGAAAATTATAAAAGTAATGGGCGTGGGGCCCGTGCAAAAAATGTAAACATTGGGCATACCCAAAACCACTGTTTGGGACCAAAAAACGCTGTGTGAAATGCGGGGGTTTTGATCACCCCTACAAAAATTTTTGAAAAAAAATTAAGGAATTCCGGTAAAAGTTTAAAATTCGGTGGGAGCACCCGCCCAATTTTTTAAAAGGGGCTTGTATATAGGATTTTAAAAAAAAAGCTTTTCCCCAATTTTCGTTTTAATTTTTTCAAAAACACCCGGGTTTTTCACCACCGGGGGAAAAACAAAAATTGTTAAAAATTACAAATCCCCCTATTTTCCCAGCCCCGAGAATCTTCTTTAAACAACAACTACATCATCTCGAATTTTCGCAGGGTAACATCGAAGTACAATGCGGAAGAAAATTCCCAAAAAATTAATCAATGGATTTTTAAACAAATTTGAAATGTTTATGTCCCAACAAGGGGCCCCAAAAGTAAAAAAACTGGGGGGGAACCTTTTAACCCAACCCTCCCTTTTAAAACTAAAAATAAACTTCATTTGGAAAAAAATTTGGGTTTTTTGGGAAAGGGCCCAAGGGTTACCCCCAACCCTAGCATTTAGAAATTAAAAATTTTTATTTCAAGCATAAAAATTGTATAAAGCTAAAAACTGAAAAATTTTTTGGCCCTTTAAAATTTTTTAAAATTCCAAATTTTTTTTTATTTATCCCCACCCAAACCCCCACAATACCGCCCCATGGGGGGGAAAATTTCTGTTTTAATTAAAAATACATAAACAAAACAAAGAATTTTTAACATTTTAGCACAAAGGGTTTTCAAGCCCCCAGTGTTTTGGTTTTAAGAATTTGGGGGGTTCCCTTTTACAATTTTTCCCTTTAATGTCCGCCCAGATTTAAATCTAGACCCCGATTCAATCAGTTTTTAAGGGCACTTGGGCCTGCTTCCCGGCAGGGGTGGCTTTAATGCTAAACATGTAAGTGGGGATCAAGGGGCTAGAAAATCCCCGGGGGAAGAAAATTTGCTAAAATTTTAAGATAATAAAAATTTAAATTTTTTATTCAATGGTCTCCACTTTTGGGGCCCAAAAGATTTTAAAAAAAAAATTCCAGACCCGTTGACTTTTTTGAAACCCAAAAGGGGAAATTTTTCCCAAAAAAACGTGGATATCACCCCAACTCTTGATCTTTCATTTTGATCCTTTTGCCTTTTATAATGGGGCTTAAGCCCCGTCTATTATGGGCAAAGGAAAAACCCCCTACATGTCAAACAAAAAAACTAATTTGGGATCAATTTCGGAGTTGTTAAACCTTTAAAATTTACCCTTCCCTTAAAAGGGGGAAACATAGATAAAGCGTTTAAAACTTATTCTTCCCTTTAGGCTTCTGCTTGGAAAACAACCCGGAAAAAGGGGTAGTGAAAAAATTAAAACAAAATTTTTTTATTTCCCTTTTTACTTAAAAAAAAAAAGATTTTTGAGAAATTCGCTTGCGAAGAATCTGGCAAACATTCCCAAGGGAAAAGCTGTTGATAAAACAACCAACCCCCCAAAAAATGGGGCCCCAAAGGGAAAAGAAAGTTGCATGATATAAAATTTTTTGGGGGGTTTCAGGAAATTTCCCCCCCAAACCCCTTTCCCCCACTGAAGGGGGGATTTTATTAAGGAAAATCCCGGGGAAAAAGGAAATTTACGCAGCCACAATCCCAATCCCCCCTATTTCCCAAAACCTGACCGGGTTCCCTTTGGGAAAAAGAAGGAAAAGGCCGGGTTTTTTGTAACCATTTTTTTAAATTTTTTTCAAACTAATCCCCTTTTAAAAAGTGTAAAAGAATTGGCCCAAAAATTAAAAAAATTTTGGGCTCACCTAAACAGCTGGAAAAAGCAATAACCCCTTTAAACCCGGAAGTAAAGGGGCAAAACGGGAATTTTTGGTAAAAAATCCCCCTGGGTAAGACCTTTTTCAGGAAAGGTGAAAAAAAACCCCTTTGGAAAGCGAAAAGTTGTTCCTTTAATATTTTTCCCAAAGCCCTTTTTGAGACCCCATACATTCCCTCTAGTGGAAGGTAGGACATTTTGGTTTTTTCTGAAAATGGTAAACCACCTCAACAGGGGGACTTCCCCCCAGACCCCTAATTCCCCCTACCGATTCCCTCAAACTGTTTGAAAAAAATTTTTTTTTGGGAAAAGGGTTTTAAAACCCTTAAAAATGAGCTAAATTTACTTCCAAATTTATAGTTGGAAATTTTGACCTAACCATTAACAAATTTAAAAAGGTTTCTCGAAATTGTTTTTATAAAATAAAGGGAAAACCCTTTTTAAAAAAAGGGGAAATTTTTTAGCAGATTTCTCGATAAAGCCCCGCTTTTATAAAGGCTGGCCTGATGGGCTGTTGTTTTTAAAATTAAATTATTTACCTTTATAATTTCTACAATTAAAAAAATCTTACCTATTCAACCCCATATTTCGAATAAAATTTCAAAAATTTTTATTCAAATCTAAAAAAAATTGAAAAATTTGGGGTTACAGGGTAGGGGTATTTTGGGCCCCTTTTTGTACCAAACAAAATTAAAAAGTGATATTCCAACTCACCAGAAAATTAAATGGAAATTTGGCCCGATTGGGTATGCAAGTCCCTTTTTCCATCGGGAAAACCCCTTTAAAGTTTTTCAGACTTTTCAAAAAAAGGGTTTTAAAAATTTAAAAAAAGGGAAATTGGAAAAAAAAAAAAAAATTGGAGAATCAAGAAAAAGAGAGTAAATCTTTACAATTTCCCCTTTACCTTTAAAAAGGAAAATGTCCAAAAAGTTTCCTTAAAAAACTCCAAATAACTAAAGAAAATTTATGTTTTAAAATTAGGAAAATTTTTTAGAAGGCGATGAATGGCGAGCCCTTTTGGAATAAACGTTTGGGGGGGGGGAACTAAAAGCAAAAATTTTTAAAATGTAAATTTGGGTTTTTGGGGAAAAAAATCCCACCTTCCCCCCTGAAAATAAAAAAAATTTTCCATAGACCTTCTAGAAAAAAAGGGGCTTTTGCTATTACTGTACCCAAATTTGTTTTTGAAGCCCGTGGGGGACTTTTGGGATACAAATTGGGGGGACAGCATCAATTAAACAACCCCTTGGGAAAATTAAATTCAAAAGTTTTATTTAAAGTAAAAAAGAAAAAATTTTATTGCAAGCTCCATGGGATGGGTTTGGAAAGCAGAAAACCCAAAGAAAAAGAATTGATACGTGCAAGATGAAAATCTAAAGGGTTTTTTTCCCTTTTTCTAAAAAAGCTTGAAG